>ML661332.1:1846860-1867171 GCA_007570785.1 Antilocapra americana
AATTGGAGATGCCATTCAGCTTTAGGAATCTAGAGTCCAAACAGAAATTGATTCATGACGTTATAACTTTCACAAATGTGGTCACTCTCTCCTCTTCCCGTACCTTAACTGTGCTTTGCTGCTCACCTTCCAAACCAACTTTACTATTCATTACAACAAGGATCAGAATTACTCTCCTATTGGGAATTCCCTGGAGCTCCAGTGGTTACACCTCCTCGGCAGAGGGTTCACACTTCCACTGCAGATGGTTCATTGTGGCCCACATGCCAAAATGCATGGCCAAAAAAACACAAAACACAAAACACAAAAGAACTCCTAAATCAATCTGGTCTTACACATTTCCTTCAAAGTCTCCACGTAAGGAGATTCCCTGAATTAAATCAGAAATAGATTTCACGATTCCCTAAACATTAGACCAAGCTGTCCTTCGTTTCCTCAAATGTGTTTGTCCTGCACCATGATTTTATGGTCCTTATCCTTGTGTTCCCTTTCCCAGTCTAAATAGAAACACCATCACTATCTCAGGCTTCCTCTCCCAGAGAGTTTATGATTCATTCCATAGATAAGATGTCCTTGGGAGGAAACCAGAGGTCACTCTTGCTGTCAAACAAAATCTTTGTCAATATTGAAACGAAAACTAATTTGACTTAATCTAAGTTGACAGGGATAAAAAGGGCTCAGTACTGGAATAAATCCACCAATGATATTGGGATTGGGAGACTACAATAACAAAAATGCATTTTCAGTCTGAGGGTAGTTTTAAAGAATTTTGTCACTCTTTAGAGTACCATGAAAGAAGTAATAATAGTAAGAATGCCAGGAAGTTGTTTTCTATTTATGACCAGAAAGAGTACCATTTCTTCAAATGATAACACTTTATAATCAATTCCTGTTCTGGATGAAAGGTACTTTTCTGTTTGGGGATTAACAGAAGTGCACTTAAAGAATCTAGCCATTAAAAAAATAACAAATTATTGCATCAGTTTATAAATAATTCTATAGAGTTTATTTTATGTGGTCCTTTTCCAGAACAAAGGCAACAACCCCTCACTCCATCGTGGGTGGTTTATTATATTGTTGGCTTGGTTCCACACTGTAAGTAAGGAAATGCTGTTTAATGATAATTGACATTGTTATGGCAAATGTTTTGATTAGTATCATAATCAAGATCTTGGTTACACAATTATCATTATTATTCCTGTTTCATCTTGATAACAAGATGGGTCACTTAGCATCCCAGAGACCTGTTGGTTTAACCATTGATTGCCTGGTGGTAAAGTCAGAATTTCTACAATGTGTGTCAGAACTTAAGTAATGTGGTGGTAGGGTGACCAACTTATCCTTGTTTGCCTGCAGATTTTACAGTCTTAATACAAATTTTCACGTCCTGAGAAATTCATCAGGCTCAGGCAAACTGGAACAGTGGGTCACCCCAAGTAGTGGAGGGGGCCTGGGGTTTAGGACTCAGAAAACTGATCTGCTCTGACCCTGTTGCTTTCTATATCTGATGGCAGCCTTCTAAGCTTCAGTTTCCCATCTATAATAATTTTCTTAATTTGTCTTTTCAAATCTCTATATATTAAAACACTGGAGTGTCTTTTGAAAGTACAAAGTTGTATATAAATATTAGATCTTTCCATTTTGTTCTTACAAAGCAGCAGCCTGAACAGGTATGCCCACATCCCTGAGAGCCACGGCTTGTCATAGCTTCTGTTTAACATCATTAGATACTGTGGTTCATTGAGGGGATGCTTGGGGTGAAGTTTTGGTTTTACAGTTGTCAAGCTTACTTAATACCCATAAAAAAGTTATCTTCTCTATTTAAATCTGAGTGGTTGTGGAAATTAGGGGAAAGAGTACCGAATTCAGTTTAATCTCTGTGGTGTGTTGTTAGCAGTGTGGCTTGGGGTGAATCATCTAAATTCTTAGGGGATCAAAATGCAAGTACAAAAGTGAAAAAACAAATTATCAATGGGAGCACCAAATTAAATCTGATGGATTACTATTAACCTCTCACTCAGCTTTCAATACTGGGACCAAAGGACTTTTTGGAGGAAAGAGGACAGTTTTCCTTCATGAATTGCAGACATGCCCTGAACCAGTCCAATCTGCTATTAACAATTTGTTATGTAACTCTCATCTTCAAATTTATCTAAACCCTCCCTGCACCTATTTTTACCTTCAGCTCATATAAATAGCAAACATAATAAATTCCACATGTTACCTTATTTGCAGTTAAAGAACTTCCTTTCAAACTTCAAGAATGTTCCTCTAAATTTGCTTACATGGAGTAGGGGAAAAAGATATCCCTAATTATTATCTCCTCTTAATTCCCATCACTATCAAATTGTAGCTTCATCATCTTCCAAGTCTGCCTGGCACTAAAAACAACAATAACAATAATATTTGATAGAAATTTTGTCCTAAAAGACAGTGTTATCTAAATACTCAACTCAGCCATCACTTTTGGAGTAGAAGCTGGCGGTCAGGGAAGAAGATGCACAGTACAATAAAGTAGAGCACCTGTCTTCCAGGCAGCCTCCATCAAACCAGAGAGACAGAGTACGAGTTGATATTGCTCTTGCTGAGCAAGAACTGACACTAGGACTGAGACTTTGAGATGAATAACGCTGGATCAGCTGGGCTGAGCACATGACAGATACTCAGTAAATATCACAGAGCGACAAACTGGATGGCAGAGAGTTTGATTACTCTTCTGTGGGTCACAGAGAATACTTGGGACTCACGTCACTCAACACCAGTGCCATAAATCCCTGGAGTTGTTCAAGTTCAGTTTTCCAATAGCATGGAATTATCCTTGAGAGTTTCCTGGTACCAACATGATTGGTTCCACCAAAGACATACTAAAAGAAAGATACCATTTTAATTCAGAAAGAAGTTGGGACAAAGCACACTCATCCTGGGTGGCCATTCCCAGTTACTTTGTTACTGACTACTGAACAAATTATCCTTAATAAACAACTTATTTATTAAACTTCCATATAGGTACTTAGTACTAGCGATTTCATCAAGGAAGACTGTTGTATTATGAATCATATCTATTTCCCCCAAAATCGTATTATTGCATGTAATTTCACTTCCCTCCAGAACTAACAGGAAAGCTGGTTAAGCTGCAATTACAAATACAACTGCAATATGAAATTAGATGTGTATTTCCACAGGCCCTTCTCACTTCACCCAACTCTCTGTGGGCCTGGATAGAGCAAAGTTAAAATGCTTAAGATCAAGGTAATCAGATCACCACTAAGTAAGTAAAATGTAGTCGCCTACACACGGTAACAGTGCTTCACCAGTGAAGAATGAAGAAACCAAACCAGAAGCTGCGCTACTGCCTGCCGCCCCTGTTGAGTTATTAGTAGTGAAAGAAAGAACCCTTGCCCTTGGCACATAAGCTATCACACTTGAAATAGATTTTTTTTCCAAAAGTGCAATCTGATCATCCTTGCTGAATGTCTGTAAACTCAGAATTATCACTGGAGTGCCAAGGTGGACTGAGATTTCTAGAAATAAAAGACCCAAGAGAATGAGTACATGCGTGCACACACACACACACACACACATACACACACATGCTACTTGGGGATTTTCAGTGCATCCAGAGAAAAGGGGAGCCCACCTCTTTTAATCAGTGACTGATTCTCAAATACTTACAGAGCCTTTAGGGTGTAACTTGCACTGTCCAGGGCTCTACAGCAGAAAGGTGGTAGAAAAATGGATGGAACCAACCTTAACTCAAAAAGTGCATAGAATTTGTAAGGGAGATCAGAGAGGGAAGCAATGATTAAATAAAGCAATTTGTAACAAATGCTACATATTGAGATATATTCACACAAATTCAGTTCAGCTAACCTTTATTGTATGCTTCCTAAGTACAAGGCATTATGCCAAGTATCCTAGAGAATAAAAAGAGATTCAGGTCTTATTGTTTAAAAAAAAAAAAAAAAGGAAGGCGGGGGAGAAAGATAAGGGAATTAATCTCATTGTGAACCTGTGACAAGGCCCTCTGATTGATATGTCAGCCCACCATATGCAGAATAGTCCCCAAAGCACACTGCATCATCTCCATTTTATAGAGGAGGAATCCGAGGTTCAGAGTAACTTACCGAGGACCCACCTGTCCCAGAGCCACAGTTCTATGGGGCTGTGTGGACCTTTCTCCAGCACTGGGCAACCGCCTTCCTCATCGCTGGAACTTGTAAGTCAGGCCAGGGGATCCTGCAGGCTAATCTAGACCTGGACCATCATGACCCATCCCTGGTTCCTCCACAAAAGGAAAAACTCAAAGCCAGTGTTGCGAGCTTTTCCAAATCTAAACTATTTCCATGAAGCTGCTTCCTTTCTCCTTCTTTTGAGGTTGACTGTCTATCAGGAAATGACATGACAGTGGAGGGTAGCTCTTGCTATTTTGTGAACTCTTTATTTTTTTTTTAATCCCCTAGAAAAGTCAAGTCAGGATTGGTACTCTGTGTCAGTTCCTCATGTACTGTTTTGACTGTTTTTCCTTTAAATGATGTTTGAAATCCACATCTGGGAAGCACTAATTGAAAAGACAATTTTGAAGTCAGTCTGTGGACAGAGTTTGGTGACAAAAGAAATTCTGGAAAATTTCTGTGGATTTAAAAAAGCAAACAAACAAAAAAAACTACTCCCCCCCCTCAATTCCAGAAGTTCTGGCTTTAATTCTATACCATTTCCCAACTCTCTTCCATAAGCATTTTTTTAATAACTGCTCAAACCATGAGAAAATATCCTATTCTGTGACCTCCCCAGAACCTTCCCCTGCTTAGACATGTTCCACAACGTGAGGGATGAGAACCACTTCTATAAAAGTAAGACAAAACTGTTGGTGTAGGGCACCAGCAGGAAAGAACTGCTGCTTCTAGTTAATTTTTCTGCTTTAAAGAATAAACACAGCCCTGTCCCCTTCAGTTGGCCTTTCTTGATGATATGAGGTCACAGTGTAGCTGTCAACTGCCTCCCACTTCAATGTCAACAACTCAAGCCTCACCTCCTGCAAAACATGTCTCAGGCAGGATGGAGAGGGGAAGCTTGGTATGTCAATAACTGAGCAAGAAACAAGACTCTTTTCGGCAGCATTCCCTCTCTGAGTCTGGCTAGTAGTCAAGGCAGCAGTGATGGACACGGTGGTGGGGAGCTGATGATGAGAAGTTTATTGCTTAGTCAGAGAGGCAAGAACCCAGAGTATACATCTTCATGTCTTTGATGCCAATGGTGTGTTTATTTCTCCCAAACCCAAAGCTCTGGCTAGATTTTAATAAGAAGGACAACGAGTCACGAAACATCCTCAGGCTTGCCATTGTGAGCTGTCCCGGTCAGGCCAGTAGAGCGGCTGTACTGGTCCGAAGTCCCAGCCATCCCAAAGAGGAGGCAACACCCGAGCAATGCAATCCATTTGCCACACACCTCACGTGTGCACAGGCAGAGAGACAAAAGCTCTGGGCTGGTCAAGGGAAGAGGGTTTGTTTATTTACCTTGGTTTTCCCGTTCCTAGGACAGTTAGTTCCTACCACCTACTAGGTACGCAATAGATTCTTAGAATATAATAAGCAAATAGAGAAGTGCAAAATGTGTTCAATAAATATGCATGGGATAAAGAACTGAATGTACTGTCTTAGCCTGGTGTGTTAATCTACGATCAAGACTGAGTCAGTGGCGGAATGCTCCTACACTGTTGGTGGGAATGTAAGTCGATACAGCCACTATAGAAAACTAAAATTAAAATCAACATATGATCCAGTAATCCCACTCCTGGGAATATACCCGACAAAACTATAATTCAAAAAGATACATGTACCTCTATAGGCTTCCCTTGTGGCTTAGACAGTAAAGAATCTGCCCACAATGTGGGAGACCCAGGTTCAATTCCTGGGTCAGGAAGATCCCCTGGAGAAGGGCATGGCAACCCACTCCAGGATTCTTGCCTGAAGAATTCCACGGACAGAGGAGCCTGGTGGGCTACAGTCCATGGGATCAAAGAGTCAGACACGACTGAGGGACTAACACTTATGTTCATAGCAGCACTATTCACAGTAGCCAAGACAAGGAAACAACCTAAATGTCTAGTGACAGATGAATGGATAAGGAAGATGTGGTACATATATACAGTGCAATACTACTCAGCCATAAAAAGAAAGATATAATGTCATTTGCAACCACATGGATGGACCTAGACATAAAGTCAGAAAGAGAAAGACAAATACCATATGCAGAAATTAACATAACATTGTAAATCCCCTATAAAAAAAAAGGGGGAAAAAAGACTGAATCAGTGCCAGATATCATTTCTTTAGGAAAAGTTACAGTAGCGTCATGATTATTCCAGGTTTATTTTTGTCTATATAACTGTCTTTGTTTATTTCTCTTCGCTTCTGTCTGTCATATGTACGCCTGCATGTACTTTTGTATACGTGTATATATATATATATCTATTCCCCCACCATCTTTCTTCCTTGCTTACTCTACTTTCTTAAGGGCTTGCAGGAGTCACAAAAGAAAAGTTTCAGTGGAAGAAATTTCTAACCCACTGCTTCCTTTGCAAACAGAGGATCGAATCCATTCCTGTAAGCTGTCCTAGCTTTTCTGCTTTTCCTGTGTCTTTTGAATGCCCAGCATCACTCTTTCCGTACTCTAGCAGCAGGGCCATGGCCTCCTAAGCTCTGAGAACTCTCTGCGGCTCCTGTCATTTATTCTGTCCCTGGAACTCTCAGGGAGGTCACCGGGAACAATCCGTGGAGGATGGTGAGGGTTTACTCTGAAGGGCTTTCGAAATTGTCAGGCATAAAAGGAAAACTCTAGGCAAAAATCACCCACGTCTTTATTCAATGAGGCTTGTCATCACATTCAAAGGACAAAGAGAGCCCTGTTTCATTGGCCCCTGTGTCTTCAATTTGATTTTTTTTTCACAAGCTGCTTTTTAGGCTGTTGGTCCAGGTTGTTAAAGGAAAGAGGAGGTACCACAGTTCAGCAACCTCTAATGTGAAAGTGAATGATTTTCCCATTTTCCCTGGTTGCATGACACTCCTTCCTGACTCCTAGGAGCTCGCTCTGCACGGCCTGCTCATGCTTCACACACCAGCCTCCCCCGACACCTGTGACCACATCCTAAAGCAGCACAAGCAGCACAAGCAGCACCATAACCACAGCATCAGCAGGAAAGCAGGTGGGCTCCTTCGCCTCCTACCGGCACGGAGTTGGAGCCAGGATGCTAGCTTTCCCACTTGCCTCTGGCACACTCCACTCAGAGACACATTCTACATCAGGAACAGTCCCTTTTTTTGCAGCCTAAGTTCCACTCTGTCTGCAGGACCCATCACACTCAAAGGAGCCCCACACTTGGCTCTCATGATGAGCACAGCTTTCCTTGAGCAGTTGCATCCTTTTTTCCCATCTTTCAAGAGTCGGATCAAATGCCACCACCTTCATGTGAGTGAGGTGAGCCTTGCTCACTCTGCACTGGTGAAATTCTCTCTCCTCATTTCCCATGGTATATTTTGCTGTGCGTGTCTGACAAATGACATGTTGCACACAATCTCAATTCTGTCATTTGTAAAACAGGGCACATAATACATACCAAAGAGGTCAGTAAGAGGAAAAACTAATGTAACATATATGAGCACCTGGCACAGAGTTGGCAACCAATATCTCTTTGATTTATTTATTCACATATCGCAACTTTAATTTTCTTTTTAGTTAATCATTTATATATCTTATCTGCAATATTTGTAAACTGTCTAGCAAAGTTCTTTGCATTTGGCCTCTCTAAAGTGTGTAGGGTCAGTGAATACATTTACTTCTCTGCCTCAGTTTTTCATCTGTAAAATGGGAATAAAAAGTGCTTCGTAGTTTCAAGGCATTATCATAATTAATTAAAATGTTACATATCAAAACATGTTGACAAATTAAAAAATCAAATGTTAGGCAAGGATGAGCTACTGTTTGATGGAATTTAGGGACAAGAGTGAAGTCACATTACCTAGTTTATCCAGTAGAGGGCAATGACACACGCATGGATATTCAGATTCTTTGTAAGACTCCAACACTATAAATTAAAAAGAGAGAATCACTTTGCTATTATGCAAAGAAAATAAAGCAATTTTTCAAGACTCAGCTGAGTTTTTCATCTCTTTTAGTGTTTGTCTATGCAGTTTATCTGTGTAGGAAGGAACTTCGGTTTCACTGGGTGCTTCAGCATGGGTCAATGACCTGCTGTTCTAGTTTCTCTATTCGAATTTCTACTCACCCATGTGCCCAGGGTGAGGAATGATTCCAGTCTAGCCAATGGGAAAAAAAGTGCTGTTTTCACTAGTTTTATTGCCTCAGTCCTGAGCAAAAGCATTTCTATAGGGCTGTTGAGGGCTTGGTCCCAAACTGGAAAGCGGCCTGTAAGGGTTTCCATGCTGGGGGAGGGACCAGAGAAAGATTGGAAAGAACAATGCTGACCATTGTTCCCTTGGCCTGGTTTGACTCCCCTTAGTCTGCTCCATGAAGACACTGGACCCATTGACTGAGCAGTTGACATTTTCTCAGGATGGGCTAAGTCCCCCAGAGATAAGGGAACAGCAGGAGCTGATGAGTATATCCACTGGACACACTTAGAATCATGCCACTCTAAAATTAGCAACTATCACACAGTAAGATGGCTTGATGATGTATATGTAAATACATATTTACACATGTGAATATGGTGTGGTACCTGCCACAGAAGAATTGAAACTTTTAATATGAGGCAATAAAATATGACTTAGATTAATAAAGTTTGAAGGATACATTGAATGCTCCCTGTGTGTCTGGCACTGGACTAGGGAAAGACTGATGATACAAAGATGAAATGGAATTCTTACCTTCAAGGAATGCACAGTCAAGACCAGATAATAAATCAAAGCACATACGGTGATCATAGAAATCGCTAGTCAGTTATGCTATAATGCTTATTTTCTAAAAGAGGAATTTGTTCTAACAATTGTTATATTAGGGAATGATTTGTACATTATGTGAATTTCATATTTAGTTATGACTAATTTCATCTGCAAGAAATACTAGGTTAATGCAAAAAAAATACTGCATCTAGATGAACTGAGTGATACAGATATACAAACACACACACATACACTTACACACACATCTAAACAAGCCCTCCCTCAGGTCACAGAGTGGACTCTGGACCACACACATCATCCTCTGGTGTTACAACTTTGCCTCAGACACCAGATAGCTCTTCTGTCTCCACATCATCATAACTCACAAGCTGAACCCTATAGACTACCACTTCCACAAGCAAACTTCAGATCTTTTTCAAGGTCAAGTGCCATATTAATTGTTGTTGTTGTTGTTCAGTCACTCAGTTATGTCCAATCTTTGCGAACCCATGATCTGCAGCATGACAGGCTTCCCTGTCCTTCACCATCTCCCGGAGCTTCCTCAAATTCATGTCCATTGAGTCAGTGATGCCATCAAACCATCTCATCCTCTGTTGTCCCCTTCTCCTCCTGTCTTCAATCTTTCCTGGCATCAGAGTGTTTCCCAATGAGTCAGCTCTTCACATCAGGTGGCCAAAATATTGGAGCTTCAGCTTCAGCATCGGTCCTTCCAATGAATATTCAGGATTGATTTCTTTAGGATGACTGTTTTGATCCCCTCGCAGTCCAAGGGACTCTCAAGAGTCTTCTCTGACACCACAGTTCAAAAGCATCAATTCTTTGGCACTCTGCTTTCTTTATGGTCCAACTCTCACAACCATACATGACTACTGGAAAAACCATAGCTTTGACTAGGTGGGCCTTTGTTGGCAAAGTACTTAGGCATTTTTTAGCCATTTTGTGTATGGAAGACAATGCTGCTGTTTTCATTAGGTTTCCATCTTTTTTGTGTTAACGTGTCACAGTTTTTGAATGTTGCATCTTTAGCTTCATTTTTTCTCATAAGTTCTATGGTTTCCACTGCTTGATTTTGCATAACACAGTGATTCTTAGGCACACATTCATGGTATTAGCACAGAACGGACTGTACAGCAAGACCTCAGTGCATAGAACACAGAACTCTGGCCAGGAGTAGGGGAGAGGAGAACCAGGGATGGCCTTCCCCAGAGACAACATGAATTAGAGGATTAAGGAAGAGCATGAGTATCTTTTCAGTCTTCCTTTTTTAAAACACTTGTTTCATTATAAGATGAACAATAAACAAAGAAGAAGTTAACATGGCTTATAAAAAGGCATTTAACATGGCAAGGCAAAATACATTCAAATAACTTTTAAAAAATTAGGCAGAGGAAAAATAAAAAGGGTAAAACAAGTCATTACATAAGCTTGTAAAACGCATGCCCTAGGTGCTGCATTAAGATCTGCTAGAGGTAAAGCTCTGTTAGTCCCTAAGGTTCCACACCATCAGTGGCTGGCCCTCTGTTGGCCCACCTGATCCAGATAAGATAGTCTCTGCTACATAATCCAGTGTGGAAGTTGTCAGCCACAGGAAATTCTTGGCACTTGAAATATGGTTAGTCCAAATTGTGATATGCTAAGTGCTAAAGGGCTTCCCTGGTGGTTCAGTGGTAAAGAATCTGCCTGTAATACAGGAGCCTCAGGAGACTCGGGTTCGATCCTTGGGTTAGGAAGATGCCCTGGAAAAGGGAATGGCAATTCACTCCAGTATTCTTGCTTGGAGAATCCTATAGACAGGGGAGCCTGGTGGGCTATAGTCCATAGGGTCGCAAAGAATCAGACACGCTGAAGCTACTTAGCCTAGCATAACAAGTGTCAAATACACACTAAACTTCATAGACAGGCATACACACAGAAAATCACATTAACATCTCATTTATAACCTTATAGTGATTATATGTTGAAATGATAGTATTTTGTAATGGATTAAATAAAATACATTACTAAAATGTGTTGGCTTTTTGTGTCGTTTTCAATATGGTTACTACAAAGTTTTAAATGACTGTGGCTCACATTATACTTCTTTTGGACACCACTGATTTAAGGGAATGTGTAGACTATATTATACATGATTATAAAGCCTCTGTAAAGACCTATTTCTGAACCATGATGAGTTCAAATGATACTTCCTGACTAACGTCTGGGATGAAGGCTTTTATGTGCTTGGTGAGGACGAGATCCAGTTGATTTTGTAAATCGGCTGAAATGACAGTAGTATTCATGTGTCCTTGGGAAAAGAAAGAAGCCTGATTAGCCCATGAATAAAAAGACTAGCCCACTGCTGGGAGTGAGACACAGGAAGGAACAACAATTAATCTGTGTGAGCTAGAGTGTAGTGTAGGGTGTGTTTATCCTCTGATGTCTGGTCATGTCTGCATGTGTATGCCTTCTATGTAGCCTTGGGAGTGGACGTGTGTGCACCCATGTGTGTTTTTGTATGTGTGCCTGTATGTGAATATACGCCTACATGTTTGCATACATATGTGTTCTTATATGTGCATTTCCGGTGTCCCCATGTGTGAACGTTTGTGTGTTGTGAACCCATGAGTTTGCCTGGATATATACTTGTATACATGTCATTGTATGTGTCCATGTGTCTTATATAAATGCCCATGTATATCTTATGTCTTCCCCTGTGTATATACACGGGGCCTTGTTCGTGTGCTTTGTGTGTGTATCCTGTGCATGTGTATGTATATTACTCATATGTGATGTTGAAGACAAAATTGGGCAATAGAGAGAATATACCTAGAGCCCAGAAAATAGATGGTTTTTAGATAAGGAACAAGGATTTAATACAGAGCACAGGGAATTATACTTGATATCTTGTAATAACCTATAAAGAAACAAATCTTTATGGGTTAAAGAAGAAACAAAAGAAAGTAAAGCATTTTACACTTTAGGCTTGGAATTCATTCTGTAGATATTGACGGATTGCAAAACACGCTATGGACAGATTTTCATTTTTTAACAGATTGTATTGGCTGCAGTAATGAACTGACAACTGCATAGGAACACTTCTATTGAGAAAAGAGATATCTATACATTCTGATAACTTCTTTAAAAATTACAAAACATAATACACAAAGCTGATATCCTTATATACACTAGAGCATGCATATCCTTTCACTGCAGATAACTAAAAATCTGAAATGAAAGCTGGGACTATCCATTAGCACGCCAGCCCCAGAGGAGGGGTGCTTAATATGTCATGCACTTAAGCATGAGCTTTAGGTAGCATCATTTCCCCCTGTCTGCAAAGGCATTTCACAGGCTTTTTCTCTGTACTCTTGTGAGTAGCGCCTTGCAGTTCTCCATCCTCTTTGAGTGAAAAGTAAACAAGACCCACATGTGGTTATGAGCCCTAGCCTCTCTCTGCTACAGTCACAGCTAAACTGAACTCAGAGCCCAGGACAGAGACTGATTCAGAAATCTACCTGCTTCTCTGCTCTAAATACATGTAAAGACATGAGTGCTGGCTCTTTTCAGAGGATGGAAGGGCTCTGCTGCCTCTTCTCCACCGCTCCTCAACCACTTTTACCTCTGACCCACTCCCTTCTTAATCTCCTTAATCTAGCCCATTTACACAAACACAAAGGGGTGACGTCATCATACGTGTGGTGAGGGTGTCTGCCTTTTAGGAAGGCGAACATCAAAGGGCATACTTTTCCTACCCACAGTCTTGCAGAGTGACTAATTTTAACTGCTTAAACTTCTGATATTAATGGGTTCTGCTACATCAGTGGGAGAAAGAAATCCAGATGGAGGCCGAGTAAATACTCAGGAATTCTAATCAATCTTCTAATTGTCATGTCCTTACCTGGCTCTCCCTTGGAAAGTTACACACCAAGTTTACAAAATATGAAGACAAGAAACCTAGTCTTCACAAACTTAGACTTTAGGATAGCCACCTGAGTGTTAAACACGCTACTGAATATTTTACCTGTTAAGATGCAAATAGCCTAAACTACTCAACAGAAATATACAGAGGGTAATGAACACAGTCCAGTAGACTGAGCCCTAGACTGAGGAATGTAGGTGCTGGGAGATGAAGGTCATAGCCACACACATAGGACAAAATAGAAAGGTCATGAAGAGTCCCCAGGCAACTCACAGATGCCCTGAGTGCAGCTGCTGCAGTGGAAAGTGAGTGGCAAAAATGGTTAGTGAGAGGGTATCTGCAGGCGGCTGCCAAAGGGCTCTCGGTGGAAGAGGGACTGGTTGGTTTCATTTCTGTTTAGTTCAGTTCAGTTGCTCAATCCTGTCCAATTCTTTGTGACCCCATGGACTGTAGCACACCAGGCTTCCCTGTCCCTCACTAACTCCTGGAGCTTTCTCAAACTCGTGTCCATTGAGTCGGTGATGCCATCCAACCATCTCATCCTCTGTCATCTCCTTCCCTCCTGTCTTCAATCTTTCCTAGCATCAGGGTCTTTTCCAATGAGTCAGTTCTTTGCATCAGGTGCACCAATATATTAGGGCTTCAGCATCAGTTCTTCCAATATATACTAAGGACTGATTTCCTTCAGGATTGACTGGTTTGATCACCTTGCTGCCCAAGGGATTCTCAAGAGTCTTCTCCAACACCCACAGTTCAAATGCATCAATTCTTCAGCACTCAGCTTTCTTTATGGTCCAACTCTCACAGTCATACATGACCACTGGAAAAACCACAGCTTGGACTAGATGGACCTTTGTTGGCAAAGTAACGTCTCTGCTTTTTAATATGCCGTCTAGGTTGGTCATAGCTTTTCTTCCAATGAACAAGCATCTTTTAATTTCATGGCTGCAGTCACCATCTGCAGTGATTTTGGAGCCCAAGAAAATAAAATCTGTCACTTTTTCCATTGTTTCCCCATCTATTTGCGATGAAGTGATGGGACTGGATGCCATGATCTTAGTTTTTTGAATGTTGAGTTTTAAGCCAGCTTTTTCACTCTCCTCTTTCACGCTCATCAGAGACTCTTTAGTTCCTCTTCACTTTCTGCCATAAGGGTGGTGTCATCTGCATATCTGTGTTTATTGATATTTCTTCTAGAAATCTTGATTCCAGTTTGTGCTTCATCCAGCCCAGAATTTTGCATGATGTACTCTGCATATAAGTTAAATAAGCAAGGGACAATATATAGTCTTGACATACTCTTTTCCCAAAATTTGGAATCAGTCCGTTGTTCCATGTCCAGTTCTAACTGCTGCTTCTTGACCTACATACAGGTTTCTCAGGAGTCAGGTAAGGTGCTCTGATATTGCCATCTCTTTAAAATTTTTCCACAGTTTGCTGTGATCCAGTCAAAGGCTTTGGCATAGTCAATAAAGCAGAAGTAGATGTTTTGCTGGAATTCTTTGGAATTTTCTATGATACAATGGATGTTGGCAATTTGCTCTCTGGTTCCTCTGCCTTTTCTAAATCCAACTTGAACATCTGGAAGTTCTCAGTTCATGTACTGCTGAAGCCTAACTTGGAGAATATTGAACATTACTTTGCTAGAGTGTGAAATGAGTGCATTTGTGTGGTAGTTTGAAGATTCTTTGGCATTGACCTTCTTTGGCACTGGAATGAAAACAGAGCTTTTCCAATCCTGTGGCCACTGCTAAGTTTTCCAGATTTGCTGGCATATTGAGTGCAGCACTTTCACAGCATTATCTTCTAGAACTTGAAATAGCTCAGCGGTAATTCCATCACCTCCACTAGCTTTGTTCATAGTGATGTATCCTAACGCCCATTTGATTTCACACTCCAGGATGTCCAGCTCTAGGTGAGTGATCACACCATCATGGTTCCTGGGTCATGAAGGTCTATTTTGTACAGCTCTTCTGTGTACTCTTGCTACCTATTCTTAATATATTCTGCTTTTGTTAGGTCCACACCATTTTGGTCCTTTGTTGATCCCATCTTTGCATGAAATGGTCTACTGGTATCTTTAATTTTCTTGAAGAGATCTCTAGTCTTTCCCATTCTATTCATTTCCATTGAGTCATCCTTATTTTGACAGCTGTGATCAGAAGAATAATAGTGAAGGTGAAATAAAAAACCATTACAATATTCCAGACAGAAGCGAGCTGGATCTAGGTATCTGCTTTGGTACAGAAGTTGCTTCATCTTGATAAACTTACATTTAAGCCCCCGCTCAACACAAAGCTTCATACCATGCACTGGTATTATAGAAAGTGGAATCTGTAGGGTTGTGATGCTCATATCCCAAAAAAGAGAAAAAGAAGAGAAAAAAAAATGTTAGAGCTAATGTACAACAAATGATTGGGTGTGGGAGAAAATAGAAACAAGAATTGACTAGGTGATTCCTAGCTTAGATGACTGTGTAGATGGTAGAGGAATGGGGAAGAACAGATCTGACTCCATATTAGATCTGTTTCTTAACTTTAACCTTTGCATTCTGTGGCTTTTGCTACAAGTTAATCACTAAAGGGATATTGCCTATAGCTTAAAGCAAACATAATGATCCATCTCCAGGAATGAGATGCCTGAATGTAAAACTAAAATACCTTTGTTTAGCTCATAGGAAAAATCCTGACCAGGCCAGCCTGTGAATGACTACAGAAAAAAAGAAAGGAACACATTCCGCCCCAGAGTCTGGGTGAAATCAGAAAATATTAGCAACAGCTTATGGCCTTTTTAGGCTTCCCATGAGGCACTAGTTGTAAAGAATCTGCCTGCCAATACAGGAGGCATAAGAGACACCAGTTCAATCTCTGGGTCTGGAAGACCCCTTGGAGGACGAAATGGTAACCCACATCAGTATTCTTGCTGCAGAATCCCATGGACAGAGAAGCCTGGTGGGCTACAGTCCATAGGGTTGCAAAGAATCTGACACTACTGAAGCGACTTAGAATGCTCATGACTTTTTTACTTTACATCCTCAGCTGCCTTCCTCTTTTCTTTTTCTTTCCATAAAAGAAATGAGCATCCAAACCCGGGTTAGAAGATTCTCTAGGACATCAGTCTGCCATCTTCTTGGTCTTCTAGCTTTCTAAATAAAGTCACTATTTCTTGACCCAGCACCTCATCCCTGATTTATTGGCCATTGCCAGAAGAATAAACTTGGGGCTTGGTAACAGTAGTAGGGAATATAAAATTGAGAGTATAGGGGCAGGACTGAGTCCACAGGATGAGTTAAGAGTTTCCTTTTGAATGGATTGCATTTGCAGTGGTTTGGAACAGCCATGGCAGACATGCTCAGCAAACCATCTGATGTACAGTTCTGAAGCTTTGACTGAGGTCTGATCCATGCATACAAATCAGTGAGTCATCAGCACACTGAAGTAGAAGAAATCATGAATGTGCCTGAGATTAACTCACAGGGTTTATCAGCTTAGAGTCATGGCCGAGACCCAGCCCAAGCCTGGGAATCTCCAGGCACTAGTGGAAAGAAAAGAGTCCATGAAAGAGACAAGATGTAAAAAACAAAAATAAAGAATACAACAAAAACAAAACAAAACAAAAAACTGGAGAAGAACCAGGACAGTGTAGTGTCATGGAAGCCAGAGGAGTAGAAGGGCCACAGAGGACTTGGGGAGGGAGGCCCCTGAAAAAGATTCTCTTGACTTGGATCCTGAGTTCCAAAGAAAAATCATTCTGAAGAAGAAGATGGGGATGGAATATCTGAAAGAGAGAGCAGCACTGGGAGATGTGAGCATCCCAAGCCTACAGATTGCACTTTCTAGAATACCAGTGCATTGTATGATGCTTTGTGTTGAGCGGGTCTTAAATGTAAGCTTATCAAGATGAAATGACTTCTGTACCAAAGCGAATTAAAGTGATCAGGTTGAGTGCATTTCAGACGAAAACTGTCATCATCAGAGGTAATATTTATGTTCAACCTTCCATAAGGTTCTTTACATATATCATCTCATTTAAACTTCAGAGCAAACCATGAGAGAAAATATTATCACTCTCACTTTCACATGAAAAACTTAAAGTTGATGACTTGCCTAAGGCATATGGTAGCATAGGGCAGAGGAGGCACTTGAACTTGGGTCTTCTGATTTCATGCCCATGCTTTCGTAACTGAATTGCAGAGTCCAGTTTCTTTAGTAAGTCCTTTGTATCTGACACAGCATGCAACCTGGTCCTGCATACAATACAACCTGCATACAATATGCAGGTCCCCTGTAGGCTTTATCCCAGGGTTTGTGGTGCCCAGTGATGTAACTAACAAGGTGACAGCCTTGACTTGCATCTGTAGAAAACGGGAGCTTCTTTTGCTCAATTGCCTTGAGGCTGCTTCCCTTTGCAAAGCATTGCTGCTTCCGGAGTTGTCACTCCAGCATGCAGACTCCCCTTCTTCCTCACTAACAGAGCCTCTTTGTTGTTTGGAATGGTGATACGCTTCACACCAGTACTTGCTTCCCCAGTTTCCCCAGGCAGGGCGTGGCCATGTGACTGGATCATGCCAACTGGCTGGCATGCTTTCTCTTTGAGAACTGCTTTCAGTTTGCTCTTTGCCTTTCTTCCTTGGAACAAAAACACAATGGTTGGAGGTGTAGCCATCGTTTTATGACCATGAAGACAAAAGGCACAGGCTAAGAATGGTGAAACAGGCAGATGAGAGCCTGGTCCCTGATGCTATATGTGAATTATACCAGCTGTAGATTGCTCACCTATAAGCTGCTTAAGTATGAAAATCAAAGTCGTATTTATTTAAGATGCAGTTTTTCAGCTATTCTGTTCATTGTTAAATGTGGTCCAGCTGATACAAAGAGCCAGTTTCAAGGTACTACCCAGCCTATTTCATTCCCATGTTTCCTACCTTTCAGTATATGTCTGGCTTTGTAAATAACTCACAATTTAGAGGCCCAAAAGGAGAAAAGAGCTTATCAAAACCAAACAATTCTACTTCTTTCAAAATAAACTAGAGATAAACAAAGCTACTGGATACTTTACAATAGAACAGAAATAACTTACTGTGGCAGAAGAGTGGTTAAAGCTTGGATTCTTGAAGTTATACAGACTGCGGCATGCATTTCAACTCTATTACTTGCTGCCTGGGTTACCTTGGATAAACTACTGAACCTCTCTGAGTACTGACTCACTTTTTGTATATTGATAATCATACTAATCTCATAGGATTGTTACAGGGATTAAATGGAAAAATGTCTGTAGAGTGGCTCGTGTAGTTTTTGGCACTATAATATAAGCTTCATTCATTAATGATATTAATACTAAGGAAGAGTATCCATACTACATCAAATATTTCATACTTTGTATAAAATACATCCTTCCTCACTTGCTCTTATTGGGTCTCCCAGATAGGAATGGGTTGCAATGAATCTTTCATAGTTTCACCCCATCCTCCTTGGGACCAATGGAAGGGAATAGTCAGTGTCCGAACATAAAATCTGAGACATGAATTGAAAGTGTTAATCACTCAGTCATGTCTGACTCTTTGTGACTTCATGGACTGTAGACCACCAGGTTTCTCTGTCCATGGAGTTCTCCGGGTAAGAATACTGGTGCGGGTTGCCATTTCCTTCTCCAGGGAATCTTCCTGACCCAGGGCTTGAACCCGGGTCTCCTGCATTGCAGGCAGACTCTTTACCAACTGAGCCACCAGGGAGGACAACTATAAGCCAATGGCCTCTTTAGCAAATATTAGAGAGGGCTTCAGCAGAGGTGAGAGTGATTCTGAGAACTCAGATTGCCTTCAGGTTAAAATCATGGTCACTGTTGGATGATTTGTACAGAGTCTAGCATGGAGCCAGATGCTCCTAAACCCAGTAATACAAGAAACACAAGCTGAATTCCTCATGGAGGCCAGAGACCCAGGCCCCTCCCACACCCACAGTTCCTGTTGGGGCTCAAGAATATGAGAGTCAACATCTCTCTAGGAGAAACTAAGATGGCGGAGGAATAGGACGGGGAGAACACTCTCTCCCCAATAAATATACCAAAAGAACTTTTAAAGGCCGAGCAAACTCCAAAAAACAGGAACTGAATGCTGGCAGAGGACATCGGGCATCTGGAGAGGCGACCCAGTGCCGACGTGAGGAGGTAGGACAAAAGAAAGAAAAGAAAAAAAAAGTAGAGGGAGAGACAAAGAGCTGGGGACGGGCTCCTTCCCGGAAGGGGAGTCTGGAATAAAGAGGAAAAAAAAAAAAAAAGAGGAGAAAGGTTTCTGAATACCAGGGAGCATTCTCTCTGGCAGATCTGCGGTGGATCTTGGAGAGCAATATAGCTGTGAGCAGAAGCAGATTAATAGCTAAGCCCTGCAAGGTTCGTCTCTAGCTACAAGCACAGCCGAGAGCAGCAGCACAGCCGAAGCAGACTGCTCCTGCTCAGGGAGGGGCGGGCCGCGGGCTCAGGGAACGGAGCAGCCTGAGGGACCTAACCTTCCAGGAAAAGCTCCCTCTCCCCCCCAGGTCCGTGCACAAAACAAAGGGCGGTGAGGAGTCAACAGAGAGGCTGTGCAGCTGAGGGCTGCGGACCGGCCCAACCCCCGCCTGAGAGCAGTGGGCATAACCCAACCCAGCCCCGGGGAGGCTAACCAAGACTTCTGGGGATTCTGGACAGATCTGTGCTGTATACACCTTAGAAGGAGTGCCCAGCTGCACGCCGAGAAAACAGAGCGGCCGGGCCGGGAGAGAGGAGAAGCCCCACTCCCCAACTGCTGGGCGGACGACAGAGAGCCTGAGCAGAAGGGGCGGGGGAAGCCCTCTCATCAGGAGCAGGGCAAACTCCAAAATTAAATCTCTGCCGGTAGATCAGACGGCATAGAAAAGAGACTGTAGGACTGTGAGAAGGACAAGCCTAACCAAGAAGGCCTGCTTAGCTGCACGCTGAGAAAACAGAGTGGCTGGGCCGGGGGAGAGGAGAAGCCCCACTCCCCAACTGTGCTGGGCGGACGACAGAGAGCCTGAGCAGAAGGGGCGGGGGAAGCCCTCTCACCAGGAGCAGGGCAAACTCCAAAATTAAATCCCTGCCGGTAGAACAGACTGCATAGAGAGCGGCTAGGCCGGGGGAGGGGAGAAGCCCCACCCCCCAACTTTGCTGGGCGGACGACAGAGAGCCTGAGCAGAGGGGGCGGGGTAAGCCCTCTCACCAGGAGCAGGGCAAACTCCAAAGCGCTGAATAGACACTTAAAAGACCAGCAGACAGAAGACGCTAGCAGAACAGCTTTGAAACAGACAGGAGAAGCAAATTAAAGCCCTGCAGGTGGCGATAACTGCATAGAAAGAAGTTTATAAGTCTGTGAAAAGGAGAAGCCGGACCAGGGAATCATCTGAAAATCTACAGACCCTTCCCTTCACCGAATGCACCAGCACCAGAGAAAGCCTTCATTATAACTGTACTAGGAACATCTTTTAAATTTTTAAAACTTTTA
>ML661332.1:1867271-1922271 GCA_007570785.1 Antilocapra americana
TTTTTTTTTTAAGTATTTTTGAGAACCCAGTCTTTACTCTAGATTTTTAATCTTTGCTCATTAGTACCTGGTATCAACTTTGTACCTTTCAAGATCCAAGCACCAGTACCCACTGCTACCTGGGAATGAGATCATTGGCTTGACTGCTTTCTCCCCATTCTTATCTCTTGCTAGTAACAGTGAGGAAACCTAGACTCACCCAACAGAAAACCACACAAGCCTTTCCACCCAGGAAACTTCGACAAACCACGCATCCAACCCCTCCCATAGAGAGGAATCCCCACAGTAAAGGGACAACACAGCAAGATAAACAAGATGAAAAGGCAGAGAAATACCCAGCAAGTAAAGGAACAGGATAAATACCCCCTAGACCAAACAAAAGACGAAGAGATAGGAAGTCTACCTGACAAAGAATTCCGAATAATGATAGTGAAAATGATCCAAAACCTGGAAAATAAGTTGGAGTTACAGCTCAATAACCTGCAGGCAAGGATTGAGAAGATGCAGGTAAGCTTTAACAAAGATTTAGAAGAAATGAAAAAGAGACAAAATACAATGAATAATGCAATAAATGAGATCAAAAACACTCTGGAGGGAACCAACAGTAGAATAACAGAGATAGAAGACAGAATAAGTGAGATAGAAGACAGAATGACAGAAATAAATGAAACAGAAAGGAAAAATGAAAAAAGAATTAAAAGAAATGAAGACAACCTTAGAGACCTCTGGGACAATATTAAACGCACCAATATTCGAATCATAGGAGTCCCAGAAGAAGAAGACAAAAAGAAAGACCATCAGAAAATTCTTGAAGAGATAATTGTAGAAAACTTCCCTAAATTGGGGAAGCAAATAGCCACTCAGGTCCAAGAAACACAGAGAATCCCAAATAGAATGAACCCCAAGCGGGACACCCCAAGACACATATTAATCAAATTGGCAAATATCAAATACAAAGACCAAATATTAAAAGCAGCAAGGGAGAAGCAAAAGATAACTCACAAGGGGAATCCCATAAGGATAACAGCTGATCTCTCATCAGAAACGCTTCAGGCCAGAAGGGAATGGCAAAACATACTTAAAGTCATGGAAGAAAACAATCTACAACCCCGACTACTCTACCCAGCAAGGATCTCATTCAAATTTGAAGGAGAATTCAAAATTTTCTCAGACAAGCAGAAACTGAGAGAATTCAGTAATACCAAACCAGCCCTCCAACGAATGCTAAAGGATCTTTCCTAGATAGGAAACACCGATGGGATAGATAATCTGGAGCCCAAAACAATAAAATAAATGGCAGCGGGATCATACTTATCAATAATCACCTTAAATGTAAACGGGCTGAATGCCCCAACCAAAAGGCAAAGATTGGCCGATTGGATACAGAAACAAGACCCCTATATATGTTGTCTACAAGAGACCCACCTCAAACCTAGGGACACATATAGACTGAAAGTTAAAGGCTGGAAAAAGATATTCCATGCAAATAAAGACCAAAAGAAAGCAGGAGTGGCAATACTCATATCTGATAAAGTAGACTTTAAAATAAAGGCAGTGAAAAGAGATAAAGATGGACATTACATAATGATCAAAGGATCAATCGAGGAAGAAGAAATAACAATTATAAATATTTATGCACCTAACATAGGAGCTCCACAATATGTAAGGCAAATGCTAACAAATATGAAAGGGGAAATCAACAACAACACAATAATAGCAGGAGACTTTAATACACCACTCACACCAATGGATAGATCAACTAGACAGAAAAGTAACAAGGAAATTCAAACTTTAAATGAAACAATAGACCAACTAGACCTAATTGATATCTATAGGTCATTCCACCCCAAAACAAGGAATTTCACCTTTTTCTCAAGTGCACACGGGACCTTCTCCAGGATAGATCACATCCTGGGCCATAAATCTAACCTTGATAAATTCAAAAATATTGAAATCATCCCAAGCATCTTTTCTGACCACAATGCAGTGAGATTAGATATCAACTACAGGAGAAAACCTCTCAAAACTTCCAACATATGGAGGCTCAACAACACACTGCTGAATAACCAACAAATCGCAGAAGAAATTAAAAATGAAATTCAGTTATGCATGGAAACGAATGAAAATGAAAACACAACAGCTCAAAACCTATGGGACACTGTGAAAGCAATGCTAAGGGGAAAGTTCATAGCAATACAAGCTCACCTCAGGAAACAAGAGAAAAATCAAATAAATGACCTTACTATACACCTAAAGCAACTAGAAAGGGAAGAGATGCAGAAGCCCAGGTCTAGTAGAAGGAAAGAAATCTTAAAGATCAGGGCAGAAATTAATGCAAAGGAATCAAAAGTGACCATAGCAAAAATCAACCAAGCCAAAAGCTGGTTCTTTGAGAAGATAAATAAAATTGACAAACCGTTAGCCAGACTCATCAAGAAACAAAGGGAGAAGAACCAAATCAACAGAATTAGAAATGAAAACGGAGAGATCACAACAGAAAACACAGAAATACAAAGGATCATAAGAGACTATTATCAGCAACTATATGCAAATAAACTGGACAATTTGGATGAAATGGACAAATTCCTAGAAAAGTACAACTTTCCAAGACTAAACCAGGAAGAGATAGATAATATTAATAGACCCATCACAAGCATGGAAATTGAAACCGTAATCAGAAATCTTCCAAAAAACAAAAGCCCAGGACCAGATGGCTTCACAGCTGAATTCTACCAAAAATTTAGAGAAGAGCTAACACCTATTCTACTCAAACTCTTCCAGAAAATTGCAGACGAAGGTAAACTTCCAAACTCATTCTATGAGGCCTCCATCACCCTAATTCCAAAACCTGGCAAAGATGCCACAAAAAAAGAAAACTACAGGCCAATATCACTGATGAACTTAGACGCAAAAATCCTCAACAAAATTCTAGCAAATAGAATCCAACAACACATCCAAAAGATCATACATCATGATCAAGTAGGCTTTATCCCAGGGATGCAAGGATTCTTCAATATTCGTAAATCGATCAATGTAATACACCACATTAACAAATTGAAAAATAAAAATCACATGATTATCTCAATAGATGCAGAGAAAGCCTTTGACAAAATTCAACATCCATTTATGATAAAAACCCTCCAAAAAGTAGGAATAGAAGGAACATACCTCAACATAATAAAAGCTATATATGACAAACCC
Organism: Antilocapra americana; assembly: GCA_007570785.1. NCBI lineage: Eukaryota > Metazoa > Chordata > Mammalia > Artiodactyla > Antilocapridae > Antilocapra > Antilocapra americana. The sequence goes on from ML661332.1 coordinate 1,870,473, forward strand.
ACAGCAAACATTATCCTCAATGGTGAAAAACTGGAAGCATTCCCCCTGAAATCAGGGACAAGACAAGGGTGCCCACTCTCACCACTACTATTCAACATAGTTTTGGAAGTTTTGGCCACAGCAATCAGAGCAGATAAAGAAATCAAAGGAATACAGATTGGAAAAGAAGAAGTAAAACTCTCTCTGTTTGCTGATGACATGATCCTCTATATTGAAAACCCTAAAGACTCTACGAGAAAATTACTAGAGCTAATCAGTGAATATAGCAAAGTTTCAGGATACAAAATCAACACACAGAAATCCCTGGCATTCCTATACACTAACAGTGAGAAATCAGAAAGAGAAATTAAGGAAACAATCCCATTCACCATCGAAACAAAAAGAATAAAATACTTAGGGGTATTTCTACCTAAAGAATCAAAAGACTTGTATATAGAAAACTATAGAACACTGATGAAAGAAATCAAGGAGGACACAAACAGATGGAGAAATGTACCGTGCTCATGGATTGGAAGAATCAATATAGTGAAAATGAGTATACTACCTAAAGCAATCTATAGATTCAATGCAATTCCTATCAAGCTACCAGAGGTCTTCTTCAAAGAATTAGAACAAATAATTTCTCAATTTGTATGGAAATACAAAAAACCTCGTATAGCCAAAGCAATCTTGAGAAAGAAGAATGGAACTGGCGGAATCAACCTACCTGACTTTAGGCTATACTACAAATCCACAGTCATTAAGACAGTATGGTACTGGCACAAAGACAGAAACATAGATCAATGGAACAGAATAGAAAGCCCAGAGATAAATCCACGCATCTATGGACACCTTATCTTTGACAAAGGAGGCAAGAATATACAATGGAGAAAAGACAACCTCTTTAACAAGTGGTGCTGGGAAAACTGGACAGCCACTTGTAAAAGAATGAAACTAGATCACTTTCTAACACCATACACAAAGATAAACTCAAAATGGATCAAAGATCTAAGCATAAGACCAGAAACTATAAAACTCCTAGAGGATAACATAGGCAAAACACTCTCTGCTATAATCCAAAGCGGGATACTCCATGACCCACCTCCCAGAATATTGGAAATAAAAACACGAATAAACAAATGGGACCTAATTAAAATTAAAAGCTTTTGCACAACAAAGGAAACTATAAGCAAGGTGAAAAGACAGCCTTCAGAATGGGAGAAAATAATAGCCAATGAAGCAACAGACAAACAATTAATCTCAAAAATTTACAAACAACTCCTGCAGCTCCATTCTAGAAAAATAAACAACCCAATTAAAAAGTGGGCCAAAGAACTTAACAGACATTTCTCCAAAGAAGATATAAAAATGGCTAACAAACACATGAAAAGATGCTCAACATCACTCATTATCAGAGAAATGCAAATCAAAACCACAATGAGGTACCACTTTACACCAGTCAGAATGGCTGCCATCCAAAAGTCTACAAGCAATAAATGCTGGAGAGGATGTGGAGAAAAGGGAACCCTCTTACACTGTTGGTGGGAATGCAAACTAGTACAGCCACTATGGAAAACAGTGTGGAGGTTCCTTAAAAAGCTGCAAATAGACCTGCCATATGACCCGGCAATCCCACTGCTGGGCATATACACCGAGGAAACCAGAATTGAAAGAGCCACGTGCACCCCAATGTTCATCGCTGCATTGTTTACAATAGCCAGGACATGGAAGCAACCTAGATGCCCATCAACTGACGAATGGATAAGAAAGCTGTGGTATATATACACAATGGAATATTACTCAGCATTAAAAAAAAATTCATTTGAAGCAATTCTACTCAGATGGACGAAACTGGAGCCCATTATCCAGAGTGAAGTAAGCCAGAAGCAAAAACAACAATACAGTATATTAACACATATATATGGAATTTAGAAAGACAGTAATGAGAACCCAACATGGGAGACAACAAAAGGAACGCAGATGTATAGAATAGACTTGTGGACTTTGTGGATGAGGGTAAGGGTGGGATGAGATGGGAGAAGGGCATTGAAGCATGTTAATTGTCATGTGTCTAATCAATCGCCAGCCCAGGATTGATGCTCGGGACTGGTGCAGCGAGATTTCCCGGGGGGGAGGGAGGAGGGAGGGGGGACCCGGAGGGGAAGCATATGTAAACCCATGGTGATATCATAACAATGTATGGCTAAAACAATAATTTAAAAAAAAATAAAAAATTAAAAAAATAAAAAATAAAAAAAAATAAAAAATAAAAAAAAAAAAAAAAAACATCTCTCTAGCCAGGATGAAAAGTTACTGTCAGGTACTTTTGAAACTTTCTTGTGCAACATGAAGGTAAAAATTATAATAATCCTTATTTATAAACCTAGGTGCACTGGCCTCTAATCCAGGGTTCTTAACCCTTTTGAAGTCTTGGACCTCTTTGAACATCAGATAAAAGTTATAAACACTTTTTACAAAAATGCATGCATATACCAACTCAATTCTGCTTGTTTTTAGAGTTGTCAGAGACCGCTGAAGTCAATCCACACACCCATTATGGATTCACCAACTCACACCTACCCTAAGCATCTTCTCTATTTGTATCAATTGCCATTGGTCAGAGTCCCAGCATTTCATATTTTATTTTTGAAGGTTTGCAGTGTAAGATAACTCTAAACTACCCTTCTATTTCTTTCCACTAAGGCCTGACTTTCTAGACTTCTGGGCTGCGAGGAAATACATCTTGTTTCAGGTTTGTTTTTTCAGGGATGGGGGCTATTTTTATTTTGCTTGTTTATTTTGTTGGTTTTTCCTGTTTGGATTTTCTCCCCTGATTCAGTTGTTGGCAATCAGCTCCTCTGGCAATCCAAGGCAGAGCTGTCTGGGTTTCTTTTTCCTTAAGACGGTGGCAGACCGGTCTTAGAGAAGTTTTCCAGTGGAAAAAGTGGCCACTGCCTCCAGCCAATCACGTGTGTGAGGATGACCTCCGTCAGCAGGTGCTTCAGTGGGACAGGATGCTTTTCATCCACTTAGCTTTTCGTACAGTGTCCTGTTGTTGAAAGCCAGCTTGAGACCAAATTCTTTATGGCTTAAAACCAAAGAAGAAAATAAAAAACAGCAAAGAATTCCATATTCTCAGACCCAGTCCTTAGCAGGACACAAAGCGTTTAGACATAATCAAATAGCTGCAATGTTTGCTCCTAATAAAAAATGATTACTGATTGCTGTTTATTACATGTTATGCACCTTCCTAAGACATTAAAATAATGAATTTCCTTATTAAATCTTCACAACAACTCTTTATAGTTAGGTACTACCATTATCCACTTGTGACACCTGAGGAAACTAAGGAACAGAGGAGGTTCACTGGAGAATTTATCAGTGAAAAAGAAAGAGAGAGAGAGGGACAGAGAGAAATGTTGACTGCCTTCCCCACATTATTAAATTTGGTCCTCACAGTGGTGGTGGTGGTTTAGTCACTAAGTTGTGTCCGACTCTTGCGACCCCATGGACTGTAGCCCGCCAGGCTCCTCTGTCTATGGGATTCTTCAGGCAAGAATCCTGGAGTGGGTTGCCATTGCCTTCTCCAGGGGATCTTCCCGACCCAGGAATCAAACCCAGGTCTCCTGCATTGCAGGCAGACTCTTTACTGACTGAGCTGCAAGGGAAGATCCAGATCTCAAAATAAGAAGCACATGTTGTTAGCAAATTGAAGCTCTCTAGGTAGACTGACTTAGATAGACTATTCGGACATTTGTAATATCATGCCAGTGACAGAGCAGGTTGTCATTGCTGTTGTCCAGTTGTTCAGCCATGTCCAACTCTCTGCGACCCCATGGACTGCAGCAAGCCAGGCTTCCCTGTCCTTCACCATCTCCCAGAGGTTGCTCAAATTCAGATGCATTGAGCTGGTGATGCCATCCAAACAGAGCTTCCTCTGTTATCCCCTTCTCTTCCTGCCTTCAGTCTTTCCCAGCATCCGAGCAGCTACCTGCCCTATTTTAAATGATGAACCGTGATCATATCACTGCTAGACTAGGCCTAGAACACAGGTGTTCAGGCACCTTTCTACTCCACCACTTCCGACTCTAATGCAATCAAGTTTCCCAGCACATCTATAATAATCATTGGCTTCAGTATTATTAGGGTACAGTAAACCTAAACCATGGAAGAGTCAAAAGATTACTACTCTTAATTATGTTAACATAGACTCCCATGGGTTATTTTAATTTTATTTTTTATATCTTTGTTTTCTTCCCTTTTCTCTTCCTTTTGTTTACTGGGACTCCTGGTTCAAACTTCCCCAAATCATCAGATCTAGTACATGTAACTGAGAAACACAGTTGAGAAATCGAGTTTAGGACTTCCCTGGTGGTCCAGTGATTAAGAATTCATCTTTCAATGCAAGGGGTGTGGGTTCAATCCTGGGATGTGGGTACAATCCCTGATTGGGGAGCTAAGATCCCGTATGCCTTGCAGCCAAAAAATTCAAACTTAAACAGAAGCAATATTGTAAAATAAAGACTTTAAAAATGGTCTACATCAAAAAAATTTTTTTTTAAAGAAATGAAGTTCATCTTTGGATTCCCTAGGCTACATCTTGTGCTGTATTCTCACCTCTTTATCCCGTTCAGCATCAAACCCTGCCTTTAGGATGAGATCAAACAGAAGCCTCTTACAGCTTAATGGGGGTGTTCCAGATGGCACCAGTGGTAAAGAAGCTGTCTGACAATGCAGGAGGTTTAAGAGACATAGGTTAGATCCCTGGGTCAGGAAGATCCCCTGGAGGAGGGCATGGCAACCCACTCCAGTATTCTTGCCTGGAGAAACCCATGAACAGAGGAGCCTGGCAGACTACAGTCCATAGGGTCACAGAAAGTTGGACACTAAAGCAACTTAGCATGCATGCTCATTTTAGTGAGTATTCTGTATGATAGCAACCCCTCTCAGGGCATGTGGGTTAAACCTTAGCTCTAATAATGGTATGACATGGGTATCTCTACACGAAAGGTATCTAAGATCTTACCTCTTCCGCTTGTCAGGGGCAATACTTTGGGGTCCCCCATGTCTCTCAGGGATTCTTCACTGTCTGAGCCACCAGAGAAGCCCTCTTTTAAGGATTCTTAAACAAGAGTTCAGGCATCCACCCCCTCTGGCTTCAGGTAAGAATTCCTGAAAGGAGCTTTCACAGTGAGTCCTCGATTCTCATGAAAATGCGATTGTCACCCTCCTTCTGGAAACACTGAATTCTTTGAGGGCACACAGAAATTTTCTGTCTGGAAGAAGCGGTAAAATGGATTCGCTCACCACGGGTTCCGCTTCAGAAGAGAGTCTGGAAGTGACAGGTACTTCTAAAAACTATTTGGAAATTGTGTCTGCCTGGATTTATTTTCATTTATCAAATATTATTTTGCTACCGTACCTAAAGTGGTGGAACTAATATCTCCAATTGCACTTGCCCACACTCTGGCCCCATGCCCGCCAGCCCCGTGGGAGCAGGGCGTCAAGTGACATCGGCAGGACTGCTCTTTAACAGCCAGGGTTATTTTATTAAGGAAAATTTGTATTGCCCTTTCTCCCTTCGCAAACGTGCCAAATGGACAGATTTTGATTTTTCTTGGCCAAGGGAATCAAAGACCAGGGAAGTGGCTTTGTTCCCCTTCTGGCGTTTCCACCATGAGCTCAGGAGGCTGAATAGGATCACTTTGAGCAGCTAAAATTTCAGGTGTGAGTTTCATCTCAGAAATGCATAAAGCCTGGGAGCTGGGGACAGTATCCGTGTGGGGGTTGTTGTCAATCCCCTGCGATTTCGTGGCTACTCACAGCTGGCCCAGGTGCGTTCCCCCCAGGTAAGGTGGGAGGCCCTTTTGGATGCCATGTCCCCTTTGTTGCATCTTATCTTGTTAGTTAAGCTGTCAAGAAAGTTGCCAGTCAGGAGGTTGCAGGTAAAGAAACATAGGGAGTTTAATCCAATTAAAACTGCACTGGCTTTTCCACATTCCTGGCATCCTGGTTCAAACTAGGAAGAATCTTTTCAACCTGGGGGCAGCAGGGGGATATAAAACTAACCTTAAATATTTTGTGCTGCAACCTGGCATAATATTGAATATAGAATGTAGGGCCACAGAGAAAGGATTTGTGGTACGGGAGATAAAAAGAAGTCACTTTAAACTGTTTTCTCAGAGGTCTTTAACTCAGTCCTGTGTTTGGTGTAAAAAGACTCACCCATAAGCCAGGCAAGGAAGCTCTTGGTAGCTGCTCTCCAACAGAGGTCTTTTATTAGCAGATGGTTTGGGCTGACTTCTAAGAAGGGATTTGATGATCCCAGAAAGATCCCTCTTTTCAGGGCTCGAGGAAGCCGTGACTGCAGCTCAAGATGCCTTTGAATGAAAATCAACAAATGTGTTCAGATTTAAACCCATACCATCGCATATTGACACAGAGTGACACAGATGATATATTTGAGTGCTAAATCTATTTTTCGTTGCTCACTATGGAAAACACGCAGTGTAAGCTCGATTGACAGGCCAGTTTTCAAATGAGATCTATGTTCAAAGCAAATGTACACATGAGGCAACCTCAGAGCCTGGCAGACGTCTTCCGAAAGGACTGCATGGGCTGAATAAGGGCAGGGCTCGGTCCTCTTCTGGGGTGCACTGAAAGACAGGGAGGGCACAAGTGCTGGTGGCGGAAACAGAGAAGGCCTGCTTTGATGAAAGCAGCCCACGTTGATATTCAAAGACTTTAATTCCTTGTCCATTTAACAGAAAGGATGCTCATTACAGGGGACCTGATGCTTTCAGAAAATAATACTCTATGCTCTTTTAATAGCAGCTTTATTAACCTGAAAAACTATCTGAGATGGTTAGTGAGAAAAGCAAATGGAATTATACGGTTACATGAGTTGAAAATCATATACAATTACAGTATATATTAGTACTTGTCTGATACACACAACACTGTTCATACTGGCCATTTCTATGGGATGAGAATAGAGGAAGTGGTAAGAACAACTATATTTGGACTATTTTAAAAGTATATTTTTATAACTTAAAAAACTTGAGTTCTCACAAAGCAGTGAAGGAATTACAGCTAAACTGAAGTAAGTTTACAGTTTTCTCACAATACTGAATGTTTTCTAAAGATCAAGACAGCCCTGCCCTCTCAGGAGCATAGAAGAATGTGTTGCTAGAGGTTGGTGTTAACAATTAAACTGAAGGAATCTTTTCTTAAAGTAAATCCCTATACAAACAAAAATAAACAAATGAGACCTATTCAAGCTACAGGCTTTTGCACAGCAAAGGAAACCATAAATAAAATGAAAAGACAACCTATAGAATGGGAGAAAATATTTGCAAATGATGTAACTGACAAGGGCTTAATTTCCAAAATATACAAGTAACTCATACAACTCAACAAGAAAAAAACCACTGAAAAGTGAGCAGAAAACCTAAGCAGACATTTCTCCAAAGAAGACAAAAAGATGGACAACAATCACATGAAAAGACACTCAATATTGCTAATAATTAGAGAAATGCAAATCAAAACTACGGTTAGATACCACCTCACACCTGTCAAAATGGCCATCATTTAAAAGTCTACCAACAACAAATGCTAGAGTAGGTACGAGGAAAAGAGAACCCTCCTATACTTTTGGTGGGACTGTAAGTTGGTACAGCCACTGTGGAAAATAGTATGGAGGTACCTCAGAAAACTAAAAATAGAATTAACATATGATCCAGTAATCCCACTCCTGGCATATATCCAGACAAAATTGTGATTCAAAAAGACACATTCGGGAGAAGAACAAGTCAGTTAGCTATGAACAGTGTCAGCCTGTCTCCACAGAACCACAGGGTAACAATTTTGAGTATACAGCAAAGATAAGGACCCTAGCTGAAACGGAACGGTTTTTTGATGAACTTACAAAAGAAAAAGACCAAATTGAGGCAGCGCTAAGCAGAATGCCTTCTACTGGAGGACGAATCACTTTGCAGACAAGATTAAATCAGGAAGCCTTGGAAGATCGTTTAGAGAAGATTAATCGAGAGCTGGGTTCTGTTCGCATGACATTAAAGAAATTCCATGTTTTGCGCACCTCTGCAAATCTTTGAGATTTGAAGTATTAAATTTTGAAAAATTAAAAAAAAAAAAAAGACACATTAACCCCTATGTTCATGGCAGCACTATTCACAACAGCCAAGACATGGAAGCAACCTAAGTGTCCACTGACAGATGAATGGATCAAGAATATGTGGTAAACATATGCAAAGAAATCTTAGCCATAAAAAAGAACAAAATGATGCCATGTGCAGCAACATGGATGTAACTAGAGATTATCATACTAAATGAAGAAAGTCAGAAAGAGATAAATGCTATATGATATCACTTATAATTGGAATCTAAAATATGACACAAATGAATCCATCTGCAAAACAGAAGCAGACTCATGGACATGGAGAACAGTCTTGTGGTTGTCACGAGGGAACGGATTGTGGAAGGAATGGATTGGGAAGTTGGGGTTAGTAGATGCACACTATTACATTTGGAATAAATAAAAAAACAAGGTCCTACTGTATAGCACAGGGAACTATATTTACTATTCAATGATAAACCATAATGGGAAATATATTTAAAATACATATATATATATATATATATATATATATATATATACACACATATGTAAAAGTCGCTCAGTAGTGTCTGACTCTTTGTGACCCCATGGACTATAGCTTGCCAGGCTCCTCTCACAGGAGGAATATTCTCCAGGCAAGATTATTGGAGTGGGTTTTCATTTCCTTCTCCAGGGGATCTTCCCAACTGAGGGATCAAACCTGGGTTTCCCACATTGTGGGCAGACTCTTTACTGTCTGAGCCACAGAGGAAGCCTATATACATAATCAAATCACTTGTACAGCAGAAATTAACACAACATTGTAAATCAACTATACTTTAATTTTTTTAAAGCAGAAAAAAAGTAAATTTCTAGTTTTACCTAGCTATAAAGTCTTGATGATAGCAGCTAGAAGTATGTTTTACCTTTTTAATGAGAAAAGTGAAGGAAAAAAAAAAAAAGAACTGATGGGATTTATATTATCAGTGTAATAAAGTGATTCTTAAACAGGAGAGTGGTCATAGGCTTTTTTAATAATCTAAACTTTTAAATTATCTATTTTTCCACACAAACAAAAGCCACCAACTTAAAGTGTTGCTTATCATTTGTAGGGAGGAGGTGGCCCATGGGATGCTTGAAATCCACCTGGGCACTAACCTCTCAATGGATGGTGATACCAGATATGATTACCAGAATTCCATGTGGAACTTGCCTGAGTTTGAAGCAATGAATATTGGATATGGAGGAATGGGAAGACAGTAAAACAGTGCTTTACAAATTCTTTATAGATAGGCTTTCTCCAAACTGATTACATCTACCCACTGGGATTCCTGAACCTTTGGCTAAGATTCCCATTGTAGCTTTCTTTTGGTTTCCACTATTTGTTGTTCTAATGAGTGGGAGGCATAAAGAGCTCTGAAGGAAGGCAGCTGAATTCAATGGGGAGTGATTTCAGAAGCACATGGGAGTAGGTCCAAGAGTGAGTCCTGTGATTAGTCAAGGAGCACTCTGGGGACCTTGCAAGGATCAAGTCTTCAGGGGAGGCACTGGAAGCAGCACAAGGCCACTAGGGAAGCACGTGTAATCTGAGCACACCTCCCAAATCTTCCCCAAAGAGATAGCCGGCTGCTCCTCCATGAGCCACCTCCATCCTCTCCACTGACCTGAACTAGCCCAAGAGCTTCCAAACTTGAGTTGGGACTAAGACTTTGCTAAGGAATTGTGAAGGTATGAAAGTTCATTTATGCAGTATCGCTCAAATTTGACTACATGATAGAACTAGTCGGGGAGATTTTACAAATCTTGGTGCCTTGGCCATATCCCAGACCAGTAAATCAATATTTCTTTCCCTAAGACCCAATCATTTGTGTAATATAAAGTCCCCCAGGTGGCTCAATGTGCCATTCTTACTTTACAGTCCTCCTTGGTGAAGCTTTCCTCACAACATGCCTGAAACCATGTAGGGTGTAGTGACCTCATTTAGGTTTCCCTTATGAACTCAGTACACATAGTTCTTGGGCCATGGGATAAGCTTTTCAATGATGTTGTAAAACTGAGAAACCAAAACTTTCAAAGTTTATGGAATGCAGTGTAAAGACACTTAATCAGGACATCACCTCACTTGATTCTGCTGCAGTCTTTTTTTTTTTAATTTAATCTTTCCAACTCTATACTACTGATAAAATGTTGCAGCTAAGTTTTTTAAATCCATCAATACACTTTCTCAGTTCTGTGTCATGTTGTACTACAGTGAACTTCTATTTACTTTAAAAATAACTTCGTGTGGACAACAGAGTAATTCCCACCAGGATAATTATTTAGTTGTTAACAAAGAGAAACATAATCATAATGTTTATCAGATATCATAGATGTCTGATAGAAATGTGTTTTATGGTTCTCTAATATTTTTACAAATATTAAAAGTACATAAAACATAAATGAACAATTTCAAAGTAACTGATCATATGATTACCAATATAACCACCACTCAGGTCAAAATACATTATACTGCCAGTTCTTCAGGATCCCTTGTCATTACATCACAACCCTTTCACTTTAGCTAGAGATGATCCTTATTCTGATTTTTATGGTTATCACTTTCTTGCTTTCTTTATGGTTTTGCCACTGATGTGAGTGCATGCTCTGCCTTTCAGTCATGTCCAACTCTTTGGAACCCCATGGACTTCAGCCCACCAATCTCCTCTGTCCATGGAATTTTTCCCGCAAGAATACTGGAGTGGGTTGTCATTTCCTACTCGAGGTGATCTTCCTAACCGAGGGACAGAACTTGTGTCTTGCGTCTCCTGCACTGGCAGGTGGGTTCTTTAGCACTGTGCCACCTGGAAAGCCCATCACTGATGTAGGCCTCCCTAAAAATATGGTAACTGTTTTTAAACTTTATATTAGTAGAACTGCATATAAGTGGCTTCCCAGGAGGTGTTAGTGGATAAAGAACCCACCTGCCAATGCAGGAGACATATGCAGGGTTCAATCCCTGGGTCAGGAAGACCCCCAGAGGAGGAAATGGCAACCGGCTCCAGTATTTTTGCCTGGGAAATCCCGTGGACAGAAGAACCTAGCATGCTACTGGTTCCTCTTAAGTATCCATTTGTGTTTTATTTCTTATGACCTAAACTGTTTACAAATACTCACATTGTGTGGTTATTTGTATGCTATGTACTACTGCTCCAGGACCTCCCACTGATACCAAACTCCACAGATGGTGAAGTCACTTACATAAAATGGTGTAGCATTTGCATATAATCTACACCCTTCCATACACTTTAAGTCATCTCTAGATTACTTATAAAAAGCCCAATATAATGTAAATGCTATTGAATGGTTGTGAATACAATGTAAATGCTATGTAAATAGTTGCCAGAACACAGCGAATTTATTGTGATTTTAGGAACTTTCTGGACTTTTTTTTCCTGAATATTTCTGATCTTCAGTTGGTTGAATCCACAGATACAGACCTTGCAGATACAGAGGACCAGCTGTATTCCATTGTATGAGTATATAACTTATTTATCTAATAATCTTTTGATAGATGTTTGGATATTTTCCAGTTTGGGCTTTTTATGAATAATGCTATTTTGTATCCTTTTACATGTACCCAAAATACACTAACATGTATCAGAATTGCATAAAAAGATTGTGAAAACACAAATTTCCAAACCCACCCACAGTCTCTGATTCAATAGGTCTAAGGTGGAGAAGGAGATGGCAACCCACTCCAGTATTCTTGCCTGGAAAATTCTATGGACTAAGGAGCCTGGTGGGCTACAGTCCATGGGATTGCAAAGAGTTGGACATAACTGAGCAACTGAACATGGGGTGCAGCTCAAGTATTTATGTTTCTATCAAGTCCCAAGGTGACGCTGATGCTGCTGGTCTGAGAAATACACTTTGAGCACCACTGCTCTGGCCCTGGCTACTCAAAGTTAGTCCATCAACCAGCATCATAGGTATCACCCAAGAGACACTCAGAACTCCCCCCCAGACTTATTGAATCAGAATTATAAATTTGCCAAGACCCCAGGTGATTTAGACATACAATAAAGTTTAAGAAAAAAACTGCTATAGGTTTTATGTGTGTGTGTGTGTTTGTGTGTAGGTTATATATATCTATATCTATCTGTCTATATCTTGAATTTTTCTGGATCATATTTTTAACAGTTCTAGATAATGTCAAATTATATTTTATAGCAGATTTACAATTTATACATCAACCACCAGAAATGTGTGCATTTTCAGATATTTTTCAAATTCACTAAGAAAAAAACACAATAGCTTACTTTTTAACTTCAAAACCCTTCCAAAAATGTTATAACTTATCATCCATAAAACATTCTTCCCATCTCCTTAAATGAGTGAAAATGTTAATCAAAGTATGTAAGTCCCTTAGTTATTCCACATATTCCTCCTTTTAAATTTAGAGAGAATTATGAGTTCTTAAAAATTATAGTTTTGGAAGATTCAAAACAATGTTAAAATACAGTAAATAATTCTCTTGGACAGGTGTCATTCATCAAAGTAGTCATTATATAATTTTTTTAATATTTATTTATAATAACTAACAGTAACCCAAGTTTTAATCCTATTAATAAATGTATACACAGAAAGAACTAGGAAGCATTGGCGATATATACATTTTTAATGTGAAAACTTTCAAACAGAAGTGATGCAATCTCAGCTTTTTCTATTTTCATAAAATTTGCATGGTGGCTGTTTAGTGGCCTACAAATTTTACACTCTGTGTTCAACAGCCATCTTATTAAACATTTGTGTTTATTTAAAATTTCCTTTTATAATACTATTATTCTTGGATGATATTAAAACTAGGTGGAGCAACTGTATTTTTCTGTAATCCTTACCTTTTCTTTTAGATATAGAATTCTGAGCTAATGAGTGCCTTAAGCTTTGTCACCATGTGTAAAAATGTCAATCGGATAATACATATAATGAAGGGGGAAAACACCATTAAAGAGAAGGAGTACAGGACAGAAGGATGGAAGTAAAGAAGGAAACAGAACCATGAACTACTTATAATATTCTTCTACATAATCTATATGTGCCCTAAAACACAGTACAAGCAGAAAAGACAATAGGAGAATTCCACCTCAGATATTTTGTGTATTTAAATGTAGAAATCTGAAACATTTCTCTTAATGTCTTTTTAATTGTACTAATAATATTATAGTGGTTTCCAGCCTAATTAAAGGATAATTAAGGCTGAGACAATAGCTTTAAAAGTATATGTCTTTCTTTTATAACATAATCATTTATGCTAAATGCACTATAAACTGAAATGACAATAATATTGGAGACCAAAACAAGCTTTCAAGGGAACCCTGTAATAGCTCAATATAGCAGTACCATTCCACATTATAGATATAAAAGAAAAACTTGGCTATTAAGAGTGTTCTGGACATTTTCATTTATGTGCTCATTCAAGTGTTAGCACACTGTTATGTGTGTGTATATATATATGCATGTTTGGATAGGAGGAAAATTAATCTAATTTAACCAAGTCTGAATCACATTCTACTGCATTTCATTCAAATACACAAGACAAAGAGCAACTCAGACTAAACACTGTTTACCTCCCAAGAAGTGGCACTCCTAGTTCCAAGGTAATCAATAGACAAACACATTATAATTACAATATTCATTTGTTTATAATCTTACTTACTTAGCATTTGATAAGAAAATATTTGAAAGTTGAAGAATAGGGAGAAAATTCAAACTTCAGAATCAGGAATGCTGAATTACAAGAGATACCAAATCAGTGGAACAGCAATTCACAAGGGCTTATAAATGTCTATTTGTAATAAAATATGACTCCTTATTTCTTCAGATGCCAAGATGCAGGAAAATGGAAACCTCACTTTAGGATTCAATTGAATATCGAGTACATGCCATGAAATGTATGATAGGTAACAATCAGCTAACAAATATTGGATGTCCATAATTGATGAATACCAGATAAAGTTTTAAAGAAGACCTTAAAATAGTTCTTTACAAAAAAAAGTACCAATAGTCTATACTGATCTCATGCAGAATGGATTGTAACAAATAATTTTTAAAAGAGTAAAATATAAAAGAAAAGGTCAAGATAACCAGTAAATAATCTCGTATTGTTCCTGACAGATTTCTTCCAAAAGAGGTAATATTTTTACCGACCCAAAACAGAGCAGTCATATCTGAAGTTTTCTTGCTTTTCCTAAAGAATAGTGACATGGCTTGAAGTTTATAAAGGGTATCAAACTTAGACCTGTAGATGGAAGGTCCAGTTTATTTTGTTTCATGTCTGTACTGGATATATCCAGGTAGGACTGTCTCGGTACAGCCAGAGTCCTAGCTCAGTCAAAGACAGTGAGCCTCAACACTTACGGCAGGACATGGTTAGTGGTGTTCTAATTTTTGATTGGTTAGAGTATATAATGATGAATACTAGAAACCAGGGAGAAGCTTTGGACATAAAATATTTAGGGCAGTCATTTGGGATCTAAATCTGAGAAAAATTCACTTACTGGGTGTGTAATCAATACCTGGGAGAACAAATTTTATGGCCTGAGATTCTGGGGGCATCAGTGATGCCTGACACTCAGTAAGGCTGTTGACTACTGACCCTTTTCCGATTGTTTGGTCCTAAGTACAGTTTAGGTAAACTTAGACCAGACTGTACATGAAGACGTGCCATCTCAGCATAAGCCCAGCCCAACCCAACCCTTCTCCTTGTCATGTGATCATAGGCTGGAAATGCTTTCTTCAGAATAACATTGCCTAATCTGGCTTTTGGTTCTCAGTGTACCTTATCAGCCAGTAATTGTAGGTACCTAAAACCCTGTATGCTTCACTACCTAGGCATAATGAGGTGGATTAAAGGATGGAGACCTGACTACTTACAAAGGCCCTTAAATGGATTAGAACATGTTATTTTCCTGTGCAAACGGCTTAGGCCACTTTAAAAACGTTGTACTTATAATGCCATAGACTTACCAGATCTTTCATTACTGAGCTCAAAGCACTCTGCAAACAAAGTGCTTCCTCCATGTTGTGAGGATGAAGAGGGTGGAATATGATATAGTGAAATGGAAGCCAGAATGTATAGCTCTGTTAGAAGGACTTTAAAAATGAAATTGTTGCTTGCATAATCCAAGTTACAAAAAATAAAAATAAAAGCTGAGCCTGAGGAAATGAGTTTAAAAATTGAGTTATCTATATGAGTTGTCTAGTTGAATCAAGTCCAGATAGTAGCTATCTAACAATTCATTGTTTCTGTCTATATACATATGAGCAGTTGTTTCATTAAGTTTATTTTATTCTATAAGCTCATATCAAGCTAGTTGTTGAATCTTCCTATCCAAAATGCAATGATCAGACTCCAATGTATGAGAAAGTTCTATGTAGACAAAAGTCCAAAGACTTCCAAAAGTAGATGTATGGAACAGAAGAGAGGTCATTATTACTGCTGCTTTTTCTAAGAAGCAAGATAATTTACGTATTCACTTTATAAATATTTATAGAGGTCCTTCTATATGTAAAGTACCATTTTAGGCATCGAAATAGAGCAGTAAAAAAATACAAAATTACTAAAGTTTTGGAAAAATGAAGGCCTTGGTTACAACCTGAACACTCTAATATCTGAGGGACTACAGGAAGAGAAGGCAGCAAAAGAGTTTGAAAAACAGTAGCCAGTGAAATAGGAGCCAGGAAGGTATAGCAACACAGAATCAAAGAAACCAAAGGCATTCAAGTTCCCAGTGCTATATAGTAGGACCTTGTTGTTTGTGTATTTTAGGTGTAGTAGCGTGTTTCTGGGCTTCCCAGGTGGTGCTAGTGGTAAAGAACCCACTTGCCATTGCAGGAGACATAAGCGACATGGGTTTGAACCCTAGCGGGGGAAGATCCCCTGGAGGAGGGCATGGCAACCCACTCCGGTATTCTTGCCTGGAGAATCCCATGGACAGAGGATCATGGTGGGCTAAAGACCATAGGGTCACCAAGAGTTGGACATGACTGAGCAACTTAGCACATATGCACACACCACATCTGTACATTTAATTAAACAGAGGCTCAGGCACTTGCCTCAGCCTGGTAAATAGCAGGGCTAATTTCAGAATCCAGCCCATGACTTATAAGAACAGGACTCTCTCCCAGATGTCATGCTGGGGGTTATGAAGAGCAGGCTTAGCAAGTAAGACCTTGAAAGGTTTTACGTATATGTGTGTGTGGATTCCAACTTTTAAAAAGGCAAATGCATAGCAGATCACACAAAATGGAATTTTGAAGATGAGAGGAAGCAAGCCAACTGTTGCTTTCTTCTTATTCTTTCAGTGAGGTAATTTATAATTGTTAAAGGCACCATATTCCTGAGGCATAGTATACCAAATAGCCAAAAATGACATTACCCAAATTAAGCATGTACTTCAGTCAACCTCAGCTGCCCCTGCCCCCTGCAAATTATGATTAGGTCCAGAATTCTAATTCAGCCTCAAAAAATAAAGACTTGTCATGTGGAGGTGTTCAAAAAGGACCAGAAAAGCAATTTTGCCAAGTTCCAAAATGAGGCAAATTAACTCTCCAAGGTGGCTTCTTGGCACCAGATAATGTTTATTTGGGTGAATATCTTGCCATGGGTTAAAATACAACCTCACCGATTTATTATGAAGTCTTTGAAACTTTATCATTTCTCTATCACCTTTAAAAGATTCAGTTACTCCTATTATTAAGGCAAGGAGAAAGAAGGAACAGCACCTAGATTTCAATATTTCCTAGATCTTTGATGCATGGCATTGAGGCTGAATTCCACTTGTTATATTTAATTAGCTTGACTGTCTTCTATATGTTAGACATTGCAGCCTGAGTAAAGAAAACAGACTTTTCTCTGTGTCTTTTTCTGTCTTCTTAGAAAAACATAGTTTGCTGCCTTTGTCAAGTTCACAGAATCAGATGGGCTGGGCTGAGGCATTAGACATAAATAGATTTGACTGAAAAGGTGTTAAAAATTCTGTTGTTAGTATATGCACATGCAGAAGACTGGGAAACTTAACCTTGGATAATTCAAGAGAAGATGCTCAAGCATAAACTTGCAAGGTGAGTGATTTTCATCAGGCAAGTGGGCATAGGAGGTTGGGGAGGGAGAAAGTCAGAACACAGATCAGAGTGAGTGAAATACTAACATTCTTTTCACTCTCACCTTCTCAACTTTACAGCCAATGGGACAGGGGTAGCCAAACACCATAATTTCCATTTAAAGGCCCCAAAACATTGATGAATATTATCAAAATCCTATCATAAACTATGATGTTTGTAAATTGGAAATGACCAAATATTAACAAAGAAGAGAAAAGAAAATTATTCCAAGCCTTGGCACAATTTTGGAGCAACTCCTGAAAGAACATGACTCATCCAGGCTTCACAGAGAGCTGATCCCCTACAATCACTCTCAAAGTCCCTGGTTTCATCCTGGTCTCAGAGTTACTGGGCCAAGAGAGCAGTGCTTGGCTAGGAAAATGTGGGAGATATTTTCAAATACCTCGCTAAAATAAAAAGCCACTTAATTTTTAAAAAATTTTCTGACTAGAGGGTAGAAAAGGCAAAAAGTAAAGCCTTTAACTATGTAGATGGAGAACAGATTAAATATTCTTTTCAGTGATTGACAGCAACCTGAGAAGCCTTGAGATAGTCAAACAATGCAGCTCAGAACCATTTTTATTTGGGGTGTGGGGCACAGGAAATGGAGGTTAGTTAGAACACTCAGACTTCTTTTGTACTCAGTAATCTGCCAAGCCTTCTTTCCTCTAAGCAAGGAATGAGGGCAGCGGTGGAGGAGTACGGGGGAAAGCCCCAAACCAAAAATTCCATGGAGCACATAAGAGTGAAACAGACAATTCACAGGGAGCAAAAATGTCCTAGGCTTGTCATCGCTAACTTTCTTTTCTCAGCTGATCTCTTATGCTAATACATGATGCTAACAGTTCACCAGTTTGTGACTGTAACGGAAATACAGGGCACATATTTAGAAAAAGGATTCCCCACACAATTTAGAGATATCAGTATTCTCTTCCTTTCCAAAACCTCTAACATAATAGAAACCACTAAATATTGATTCATATCTATTGAAAACTATAAAACTCGGTATCCTAACATTTCCTATGTCTTCCCCTGAATAGCATCTCATCAGGAAATTGTAGGCAATAATTTACTTGAATTCAATGACAGGTCTTTTGGGATTTAAAGTTCAGCGTGGCTCATTATTATTGTGAACATCCTCTGAGTCTGGGCTTCACTGTAAGATCCAAGCCTCACTTTAGGATTACTACATTCAGTTCTGTACGGTGCCAGAGTTATTTTATGATGTGTACCTGTACTCGGGTCTGCCATTCAAACTTCAGATTGCCTCAGAGCTCCTCTGCATGCGTGCATGCTAAGTCGCTTCAGTCGTGTCCGACTCTTTGTGATCCTAGGGACTGCAGCCTGCCAGGCTCCTCTGTCCGTGGGATTTTCCAGGCAAGAATACTGGAGTAGGTTGCTATGCCCTCCTCCAGGGGATCTTCCTGACCCAGGGATCGAACCCATGTGTCTTACATCTCCTGCACTGGCAGGTGAGTTCTTCACCATTAGTGCCACCTGGGAAGCCCTAGAGCTCCTCTAGCTTAAATGAAAATCAGAGAGATGGAGTTTATCTAAAATCATATAGCCAGTGACTAGCAGAATCAGACAGTTTTCTCTGCCCACATGAAAGGTCCTTGGAACTAATAAATTCTTCCCTTGTGTGGGAATCACAGCAAACCAGTTTAATGTCTGCTTTCTTCATACCCTGTCTTTGTTCCAACTACTTTCCACATCAATATTTTGTAGACCTTTACTTGGGTGTTTTACTCTGACAAATATCACTGCACTGTGAGCCCTTGAATACAAATACTACAGCTTCATTTTTATACCTATGGTGCCAAGTGCATCTTAGGCAATTAAAAAAAGAGCACAAATAAGACCAACTCCTCTATGACTTGACGCAAACTTGAGGCACATCATGCATTATGCCCAACTTGTGTAAATAACAACATTAATTAATGTTGGCATAACACTGCAACCGAAGAGTTAATATATTTTTGCCTTGAACTGTGACTTCTTCAGGGCAGCAAACGCATAGTTTTTTTTGTTGTTGTTGTTGTTTTCCTTTTGTGTCTTCTCTATACCTAGTTGTATGGTTAAGCCATTTATGATGGCTGTTCTCTTGTTCTCTGTACATCCTCAGCTTGACCAGGACCTGCTTCACCTACACCCTACACACATGACCAACCTTCCCACATCCTTGCCCCAGGTCCCACCTAAAGACTGTCCTAGATTTAGATAAGAACTCTCCATTATGCTTATCAAAGGAATGGTAAGGGGCGTATGCCTTTGCTGGTTTCCTTGGTAACTGACAACCCAATAATAAACATCAATACTCCCTATAACTGGTAACCCCACCTCGCCTTGAGAGCAAAAACTGCCAGTTTCCCTGCCCTCTGTCCACCACACAGAGTGGAGTGTCACTCCAAGATCTTGCTTTAGATGTGAAAGCTCCTCCATCATTAAACCACTGACATCTTTGTGGCTGATTCCAGGCTCCTTGGGTCTAAAGATGATCAAGCACAGGACTTGCAGGTCTGTGATTATGTCCAACACTAGCACAATGCTCATTACCCAATATCTGTTTACTCAGAGAATAAATAAATGAAGTTATTAATACTTCTCAAGTAAGTTTCATGCACACAGTGACCCCAGATCATCTCTTTCATTAGATGTGGACTAGGGGTGCCTCAATCCACTCCTAGCTTATGTTCTTGGCAGGAAAATAATAGAGTTTACTGGGAGGCCACACACCTTGATCTTACAGCCCTGTGGGCTTTGGCTTCTGCATCTCTTTATAGTTTCTTGACTTTGGCAATCACCCATTAATCCTTATGAGAGGGAACCTTGATTAGTAATAATATTCTTGTTATAGCACATTGGTGTGGAGTTTGTTAAGCACCTTCCATGAAGCTGTATTCTCTGAGAGTTCAAAGATAAGGTCAAGTAATTTAATTTTTTTGGTTCACTCACATTTGTTGAGCACCCACTATGTACCTGTTGAATGCTGAAGATACAGAGATGTATGATTAATGGATTCTGCTGTCAAGGAGCGCATAGCCAGGTGGGGGAAATGGGCATGTAAGTACATGATTTAACATAATGTGATACGTACTTGCATAGTAAACAAAACTCTTTTCGTCAACCATACCACTCCAGTGTTTCTCTCAAAGCATCACATCCTTTTCTAAAGAGGGAATTGCTTTGCGAGACTCTGAAGTTTTAAATATTCTAAGAACTCACTGGCCTTTAGCAATTCAAAGTTCATATTATGTTGGCTCTCAGGTTGGTTGCTGCCCCATACCGACCCATGTTTCAAAGAGTAAGAAAATGACAACAGTAACAACTATTTCCTAGAAACGTACATCTTCAAGGAGAGGGGAAATGGAGAGCAAACACATAAATACCTTTCAAACAAATGTGTCAGAGCAGGACCTAATAAAGCTCGGATGTAACATGAAACAAGTCACATAATGGAGCTGATTGTGTTGTTGGGCACAGGTTTGGAAATCCCTCTTCCAGCCCATTCTGTGGCCCCAGGTTAAAAATCTGTAGTGTGTTAAGCGATCGTAACCTTGAAGGTAAGAGGGTCAACTTACTCAAGATGGTTTTACTCTGGAACAGAAACTGGGACGAGCCGAAAGTCAAGTGCCTGTCCCAGACACAGTCCACTCCCTCATATACTGAATAGCAGAAACCTCTCTTTTTCCCTTAGAAATCTAAAGACCCCATTTCAATATCTAAATTCCCATGAATTTAAATAAAATTGATAGTTTCAACTTTTTAAAATGCATATGGCTGGCCATGAGTGCCTTTGTAACATTATTTTCACTCTAAAGAATTGCTAAGCCTTTAAGTGCATTCTCTAAGTTTCTCAGACTGCCTCAAAATTGGGCATGTTCAGGATTGCTTTTCCAGGATGTGTAATCATACACATGGAATGCATACTAAGAGGGGTTGTTGTCGTTGTTTAGTTGCTCAATTGTGTCTGACTCTTGTGCAACACCATGGACTGTAGCCCACCCAGTTCCTCTGCCCATGGGATTTCCCAGGCAAGAATACTGGAGTGGGTTGCCATTTTCTGCT
The DNA here is from genome assembly GCA_007570785.1 of Antilocapra americana. NCBI lineage: Eukaryota > Metazoa > Chordata > Mammalia > Artiodactyla > Antilocapridae > Antilocapra > Antilocapra americana. The sequence continues at coordinate 1,891,777 of ML661332.1, forward strand.
CCAGGGGATCTTCCCGACCCAGGGATTGAATTCATTGCTCCTGCATTGGCAGGCAGATTCTTTACCATCTGAGGCACCAGGGAGGACTCACTGAGAAGAGTGATTCCTCTTAAAAATTGAAAAAACTTGGTAAAATAGAAACATCAGATGGTTTATTTATTTATTATAGGGCTGCCACCTATGGAGTCGCACAGAGTTGGACACGACTGAAGCGACTTAGCAGCAGCAGCAGCAGTACATGATATTTTGACTCACTTCTTTACATGGTACCATACTGAAATCCACATCACTTCCAAAATAGCTGAATGCACTACTATAAGATGAAGATTGACTCAATACAACACTTTTTCTTTTTCAACTAAGCATTGCATTTGGATCTAAGTCCTCATTTTTGGATAAGTAAATGGATTAAATAAGATTGCATTTGATTTTTAGATTAAAAACAGGATTTTTCAATTGATGGCAACTTATTTTCTCAGTCTCTCTCCCTGTATTTGGAGCAGATACAGCAAGGGAATCCAGGAATTGAACTCCCAGGCCTTGCCCCCATCACTGTACATGTCTACTTTCCTTACCCTAGTACCCTAGGGAGTTATCACGCCCTGTGTCTCAAAAAAGGTCAATCAAAAGAAATTGGTTCCTGTAGATATTAGATCCCCCTAGATATTTCACAACTCTTCAACTAGCATATTTGGGGGATAAAAATGCCATGTTCTTTATTGTTGCTTTAGTCTTTATTTTTCTTTCTCTCTGGTTAATCTGTACATTTCCTCTAGTCTATTTTTAAAGTATCACGTTAAAACAGAAAAAATCACAAAAGCTGAATGTAATGATCTCAAGTATTACTTGACAGGTCACATCATGGGAAATGGGCCAAAGTGTCAGTTTATAGCTAGACTGTTGAAACACTGAATTCTTATCTTTTACTCTCAGCCCAGAGGAGAGGAACTGTAGCTAGGTATACAAGTTGTGAGGTTCCTGATTGTATGGAAGAGAAAATGAGACTACTAGGATTGAAATCATGCTTTGAATCATTTCTGGGGAAAAATAATTGTCCAGTTAAAAAGCTATGTACCATCTCTCTTTATTTGGTCTATTCTAAATTAAAGTCTCAATAGAGAAGGGGATTTTGAAGAAAATGTAAGTTTATTGATTCAAGTTCATATAGTAAAATAGCTTCCTTCTCTTAATAATCTATATTCTTGTAAAAGTATTCATAAATTATATACATATATATACACACACTAAAATTAGTATATCCACTGTTTAAGTGCAAATGTAGCCACTAAATAGTTTCATCATTAAATAAGTTTTATTTTCTTTATATATTCTATTACTTTCTTGATAAAAATATTGCTGACACATTTATACATCCTTACAAAATTTCCTCTAAATAAAACAATATGCAGGTCCTCAGAAGATGACCTTTAGAAAAATTATATTTTAGCTTGATTACAGTATTCTAAGTTTTTTTTTTGACCCTTTTCTATATAAGAATCAATTTACAGAAGGAATTTTTTATTTTGTTATGCCCAGCTCAAGGGGAATGGAAGAGTGAGGGTACAATATTCCTAAGCTGTTCTCAGTTACTTTTATTATTCAAGTACAAAATTTCATTAAACTCCCTTGGTTACTTACCAGCTCATTTATGCCTCAGCCTCTTCCACCTCTTGGTTTCTCTCCCACATTTACCACATGCCACCTACACATGATGAATAACCTCAATCTGCATAGCTGCTGCTGCTGCTGAGTCACTTCAGTCATGTCCGACTCTGTGCGACCCCACAGACGGCCGCCCACCAGGCTCCGCCATCCCTGGGACTCTCCAGGCGAGAACACTGGAGTGGGGTGCCATTGCCTTCTCTAATGCATGAAAGTGAAAAGGGAAAGTGAAGTCGCTCAGTTGTGTCCGACTCTTAGTGACCCCAAGGACTGCAGCCTACCAGGCTCCTCCGTCCATGGGATTTTCCAGGCAAGAGTACTGGAGTGGGGTGCCATTGCCTTCTCTGCAATCTGCATAGAAATCCTATGAAATAGTTCTTTTTAAAATTTTTATTTTATTTTTTAAATTTTAATTGGAGGCTAATTACTTTACAATATTGTGGTGGCTTTTTGCCATACATTCACATGACTCAGCCATACATTCACATGGGTGTACATGTTTTCCCCATCCTGAACTCCCTCATCCTATCCCTCAGGGTCATCCTGGTGCACCAGCCCTGAGCACCCTGCCTCATGCATTGAACCTGGACTGGCAATCTATTTCACATATGATAATATACATGTTTCAATGCTATTCTCTCAAATCATCCCACCCTCGCCTTCTCCCACAGAGTCCAAAAGTCTGTTCTTTACATCTGTGTATCTTTTGCTGTCTCACATATAGGGTCATCATTACCATCTTCCTAAATTCCATATATATTCATTAGTATACTGTATTGGTGTTTTTCTTTCTGACTTACTTCACTCTGTATAATAGGCTCCAGTTTCATCCACCTCATTAGAACTGATTCAAATGCATTCTTTTTAATGGCTGAGTAATATTCCACTGTGTATATGTACCACAGCTGTCTTATCCATTCATCAGTTGATGGGCATCTAGGTTGCTTCCATGTCCTGGTTATTGTAAACAGTGCTGTGATGAACATTAGGATACACGTGTCTCTTTCAATTCTGGTTTCCTCGGTGTGTATGCCCAGCAGTGGGATTGCTGGGTCATATGGCAGTTCTATTTCCAGGTTTTTAAGGAATCGCCACACTGTTCTTCATAGTGGCTGTACTAGTTTGCATTCCCACCAACAGTGTAAGAAGGGTTCCTTTTTCTCCACAGTCTCTCCAGCATTTATTGTTTATAGACTTTTTGATAGCAGCCATTCTTACCAGCGAGAGATGGTACCTCATTATGGTTTTGATTTGCATGAAATGGTACTTTAATTGCCCTCATTTTATACAGGGAAAATTGAGGCATTGAGAAGATAGGAAATTTGCTGAAGTTGCACAAGTTATACAGTCAGAACTAAACCTGTGCTCAGGTATTAAATTCTATGGTTTTATCCACTTTGCTATAGAGTCACCAGCTCTAACTAAGTATTTATGTATGGCATCCTCATTGGTGTGCTGGTTTTGGCTTAGTATTAACTCTCAAGAGCAGTCTCTTCTAAATTTTCAGTAAGTGATCAGGTGGCACAGTGGTAAAGGATCCACCTGCCCATGAAGGAGAAACAGGAGACATGGGTTTGATCCCTGGGTTGGTAAGATACCCTAGAGAAGGAAATGGCAACCCACTCCAGTATTCTTGCCTGGAAAATTCCACAGAGAAGCTTGGCAGGCTACAGTTCATGGGGTCACAAAGAGTCTGACATGAATGGGCAGGCATGCATGCAAGCACGACTTCCCATAAGGTTTTACATGATGAAAGATTGACAGCACTGCAAAGCAAGGTTTGCTGTTCCACCTGGGAGCTGTTTGTTGAGTATTAATCTGCACATCACTGGGCACCATCTTTCCACCTTGGGATCTATGGAGGTTATGGAACTAGGAAATTCCAGTCTCATGCTGATGGACAAGATCATCCTAACAAACTGGGCTATGAGACTGAATTAATCCGTTGCTGGTTATTCTTGTGGAATAGAAGTAGGCTAACCCAGTGTGTACCACACAGACATGAGAACATGTTGTCTTGTTGAGGCCATGTGCGGTCCACATTCTACATTGACATGACACCTGTCTACATGAAGAGTAACTATTGTCATCAGTATGACAATATTGATGTACATCTTTTGTACTACCTCATGTTCTTTCAGCCTCACCTTTGCATCCACTCAAGACAAGTCAAGGGTTTTGTACAAACTCCTGCTAGATGTATACTGACAGTGCTTTTCTCTAACATGGACAACGTGGCTTTCACTCCTGTCCCAGTACTTCCAGGACACCCCCTGCTGGAACCCACTTGGCATTTGCACACAAAGAATTCTCAACTGAGGGGCACTCAAACTTGGGGCAACTCTCTATCAACAGAGCATGGCTGGTGATAAATGCTTTTTCCTTTTGATCCTGGACTGATAAATGTGAAATGCATTCTACCCTATTCCTCAGAAGGTCCCATGGCAATGAACACCAGATATCCACAGCAGTGGTCAACTCAGTGACACATCTGTATGCTAGCTTTCCCTCCTTCCTCCATTCTACTCTTTCCCTGTCTTTTACATCTATTCCCTAGTATCAGTTTTCAGATGAACCTTTACTTTGGTGGGTGAGGGGTGTGGATTAGAATCTCTGTCTTTAAGAATCTCCCAAAGTCAAGACAAGGAGGTCTAAATTTGAATCAAGAGGATGAGAATTCTTTCTTTCTCCAAGTATCTGGACATGTATGGCATTCTTAACAAGTCTTAGTCCTTCCAGGGAACTTAAATTTTAGTAAGAAAGATGACCATTATACAATTATATAAATATTTAAATATTTTTCTGATAAGAATCACAGATAAGAATAATTTATATCAATCAGGAGCATGAAAAAGTCAACACTTTCTTAGCAGTCCCTGAAATCCCTTAGAAGTCCCACCTTCTAGATGGGAATCTGGCATCCATTGCCCAAGGCAATAAATAATCAGCATTCAAAATCATAATCACCACACTGGACAGGCACCTGTCATCCCTTGAAAAATCAACCTAAGATCACAACAGTCAACCCAGAGGGAGAAAAAAAAAAAAAAGCAATCCCTTCATAAAAGAGAAACAAAACTTACTACTCAGATAAATTTCCTGGTGGAAAATACAAATCCTCAATTACTACCCAACATGTACAAGATATAAAGCCTCACTCAGAGCTGAGGATCTGCATGATATTTAACAAATTACCAGCATCACAGCATGTTGGATGGAGATATAGGACCTGACCAGGCAGGGGAAAAAAGAGAAGAAAAAGCACCAAAGTGGCTGCTTTCAAAATCCTGGAGGAAGCCAAGTAACTTTTTTTTTAAATCTCCATTTTCTTTCTCCATATTCCCCAATGGCAGACTCCGAGGACCCGGCTGATGATGGAGTTGAGAGAGAATAAATCTAATTATCTTGGATGTCTAGTTCTAGGTTTTAACCTTCCTTGATTCTTTTCTGTGGCTTTGTTTTTCCCTGTGATAAAGGCATTTAGAAGATCAGAATAAGAAAAAAATGAAAAATATTGATCTTCTAAACACTCATATTGGTTTCAGTCACCACTATTTGGGGTAAGAGAGAACAGGGAGGCTACAATTTGAGTATACTCTGGAGTTCCAATGTAAAAAATCTTCATTCCACATATAAATTTAGACCCTGCCTTAATTAGTTTCTCTAAGGAACTTTATTGAGAACTCAAAATTACCAGCCTTCTGGAATATAACATGCAAGCACTAATTTTTTTCAGTGTCTACTACATGCAAGCCACAGTAAATGGTTTGTCAACAGTGACTTTTATAGATAGTTTTATATTTAGTCTTGAATCTGACCTATTTTTCACATGAGTCTGACCATGTATTTGTGGCCAGTGTCTCAGGAAGAATTTTCAACAGACAGAATCACAGCTCCATAGAATGTTAAAAGTGTATCAGACCTCAGAAACAACCTAGTTCACTTGCCTTATTTTACAAGTGAGAAAACAGATTCCTTGAGAGATGAAGTGACTTACTCAAAGACACATAACAATTAAGCAGCTGTAACTGGGAAATTAACTATTCATACATTCTTATTCTTTGTAAATCATCCATAGCCATCCTTTTTCCAAGTAATTCATTCACTAAATAGTTAGGGGTTTTTTCCAGTAGTCATGTATGGATGTGTGAGTTGGACTGTAAAGAAAGCCGAGAGCCAAAGAATTGATGCTTTTGAACTGTGTTGTTGGCGAAAACTCTTGAGAGTCCGTTGGACTACAAGGAGATCCAAGCAATCCATCCTAAAGGAGATCAGTCCTGGGTGTTCATTGGAAGGACTGATGAAGCTGAAACTCTAATACTTTGGCCACCTCATGCAAAGAGCTGACTCACTGGAAAAGACCCTATTGCTGGGAAGGACTGGGGACAGGAGGAGAAGGGGAAAACAGAGGATGGGATGGTTGGATGGCATCACTGACTCAATGGACATGAGTTTGGGTGTACTCTGGGAGTTGGTGATGGACAGGGGGGCCTGATGTGCTGCAGTCCATGGGGGTCGCAAAGAGTCGGACACGACTGAGCGACTGAACTGAACTGAAACTGAAAATGTTGAATAAAACAGGAAAGACGGCTGCTTACCCTCGGGAGTTTAAAACCTAGTGCTTGAGACAAACATAAACAAGTGTATCCATACATTCACACCCTTCTATAATTTTGCTGCACTGATTATATGAAACCTACTTCTGATTTAAGTAAGGAATTTGAAAAGGCTTTTCTGAGGAAGTGAGCAGAGATTTGAAAAATGTGGAGATATTGGTTGAAGGGAGTGGCAGACAGAAAGAGCAGGAGAGTTTGGAGGGTGCTCTAGTTTTCTAGTGTTGTTATTTTTAAAAATGGCCACAAATGTGATGCCTTAACACAACAGATTTACTCATTCTCAGTTTTGGAGGCAGAGTGCAAAGTCAGAACATCAGCATGACTGAGTCCTTCATGCAAGTTCAGAGGGTGAGTGATTGCAATGCCTGTGTCAGTCTGCTTGGGCCGCCATAAGAAAATTCCACAGACTGGGTGGCTTTAAGAGCAGAAGTTCATTCTCTTACAGTTCTGTAGGCTGGAAGTCCAAGATCAAGGTGCCAGCAGAATTGGTTTCTGGCAAGGCCTCTCTTCCTGGCTTGCAGACAGCCACCTTCCTGCTGTGTCCTTATACGGCCTTTCTGTGTTAATGTTCAGAAAGAGAGAGAGATGTGGTTTCTCTTCCTTTGCTTCTGACACCAGTCTTGCAAGACTAGGACCCCAGGCTAACAATCTCATCTAACCTTAATTTCCTCCCTAAGTTTCTATCTCTGAATACAGTCACATTAGGAATTAGGGCTACAATATACCAATTGGAGAACACAATTCAGTCCATAACAATACCTCTCTCCTAGTTTCTGGTTGTTTCAGCATAACTCCAATCTCTGCTCTGTCCTCACATGGCATGTCCTGTGTTTCTGTGTCCAAAGACATCAGTCATTGGATTTAGGATGCATCCTCATCTGCTATAATCTCATCTTTACTTGATTATATCTTCAAAGACCCTACTTCCAAGTTGTAGGTTTTGAGCCGATACGAACAGTATCATGCCATGGGGATGCCCGTGGCAGGGGAAGAGGTGGAGGGAGGATAAAGAGAGTTTCTGGAATTAGCATAAACAAAGCACTTAAGGAGGTAAGGGAAAGCTGATTCCACAAATGGGAATCCTTGTGCTGGATTGCAGAGTCAGGGGGTCTGAGCTGGGATGGGTGAGCTTTGTCAGCCATGGTGAGCATTTGGTCTCATTCTGAGAGGAATGGGAATATGCAGAAGGGTTTAAATAAGGAAATAACATGGTTAAATTAGTGTATTAAGAAGAGAATCTAGGTTTCAATGTGAGGGTAAAGGAGCTGTGTAAAAGAACTTTCAGAGGTAAATTCAGTGTGCTTTATGAGCAAGATGATGGAGCTGGAGACATGTACTTGACAGAGATACTTGAGGATGGACTTGACCTTGTGTTAGAGAAGGGAGGGGAACGGATTAGTACAAAAGCCTCAGACCTGCACAGGAGTTGGTTTTGTTCTTTGTCCTTTGTTTGTTTCTACTTTTTGGTTTCTGACCCGCAGTTCTTGATAAGAGAATTCAGGTTCAATAAACTATCCATGAAACACAAAATTTCCCCCACAATTAGCAGAAGGCTTCTACTGATTTTCACAGAAAACTTATTTAGTTTATATCAAGGTAATGTGAATGAACAAAGAGTTAAATGAAAAGACATTTTTTGAGAAAATAGAGATTTAAGAGGATACGGTCATAAAATTTAACAGTGAATATTCAGGACAAGAGTTATATTTCCACAGCAGTTTAAAATTAAAATATAAATTATCTATTTGATTTCCCCTGATAGCCAATCATTGAGTTACTTCATAAAATATTGCCTTGATTTATAAATTAATATAATTGAAAGGAATTGAACATGGCTAATCTAGTTATTTCAATTAATAATAGTGCTTTGTATACTCTATGATAAAACAGTTCATTTGCTCAGCATTTCTTTTGCAGAGAGTTGGATCAAGGTCCAGATAGATACCTCACCACCTAAACTTCACTGGGATTTATAACATGAAAGATCTATTATAGCATCCCAGAAATATAAGCATTTACTGTATAAACTTCTCATTTATCCTCATTTCTCTCCTTTCCCTATTTCAACTAGTTAGGCAGAGGAAATCATATGAGTGTGGACCAGAAAGGGGAAAAAATCCATTAAATAAAAAAAGTACATAAGTTAATGGTAATGTATTGGACAAGCAGTTTAAATTGGAAAAGCAACTTACATGAAAAGCAATTACTGACACTTTTAATATTAGCCAGACTAATAAAGCAGCAATTAGATCTCATTATATAGCTATAAAATTGGTTTGTAATAGATTGATTGCACCAAATGTTCCTACTGGTTTTTGATAGCCTTATGGACAAGAGCATTATTCTTTTATTTTGTTTTGAGAGGGAAAAATTTCTAACAGTTATAATCCATTTGAGTTCTTTCTTTTAAGTGGGCATCAAAGATAAAGCAAACAAATAAGCAAAGGAAGAAGAAAAAAATGTTACCAAGAAATTCCTATACTCAAGTATATTTACTTTTCCCAACGGCTCATCAGCTTAGAATGATCAGAATCTTCTTGCCAGAAGCAGTCTGGGGAACTCTGACGATTGACTGTTCATTCGTTCATACTTAAGGTGGGTGTGTGGCGATACTATGCTAAATAGATTTCTTTTTCTGAATTATATAATCAAATAAATAACTGAGTAAGTGATCTCAAATACCTGACATCAGATACTGTCACTCTAAAAAACAAAGAACTAAGAATTCCCAACAGCCTGCACCCCACTCTCCCAAACTTCCTGCCTCCCCTCCCCTACAGCACCACGAAATGTGGGTAAGCTAATCAATGTGTTATTAATGAGAGAGAACAAAAATAAATCAGTGGCCCAAGACTGTGATTAGATTCCAAAAACACCCTGTCTAAGGTGGGAGAGATCTATGATAAATTTTTGCTGCAGAGTTCCCTATGTGATCAGACTGGAGTGAGACCACATTTTCTGTAGCTCCATCCTTTCCCATTGTTCTGTTAGACCCATCTCTTACCAATTTCTCAAGGGTGCTAAGATGAACAGAGTCCTTATCCAGGAATATATAGTGAGTGAAGTGAAAGTTCCAGGCTTCAGCAAAACATGAACAGTGAACTTCCAGCTGGTTTTAGAAAAGGCAGAGGAACCAGAGATCGAATTGCCAACATCTGCTGGATTATCGAAAAAGCAACAGAGTTCCAGAAAAACATCTACTTCTGCTTTATTGACTATGCCAAAACCTTTGACTGTGTGGATCACAATAAACTGTGGAAAATTCTGAAAGAGATGGGAATACCAGACCACCTGACCTGTCTCTTGAGAAATCTGTATGCAGGTCAGGAAGCAACAGTTAGAACTGGACATGGAACAACAGACTGGTTCCAAGTAGGAAAAGGAGTACGTCAAGGCTGTATAGTGTCACCCTGTTTATTTAACTTTTATGCACAGTACATCATGAGAAACACTGGGCTGGAAGAAGCACAAGCTGGAATCAAGATTGCCAGGAGAAATATCAATAACCTCAGATAGGCATATGATACCACTTTATGGCAGAAAGTAAAGAGGAACTAAAAAGCCTCTTGCTGAAAGTGAAAGAGGAGAGTGAAAAAGTTGGTTTAAGGCTCAACATTAAGAAAACTAAGGTCATGGCATCTGGTCCCATCACTTCATGGGAAATAGATGGGGAAACAGTGGAAACAGTGTCAGACTTTATTTTTCTGGGCTCCAAAATCACTGCAGATGGTGATTGCAGCCATGAAATCAAAAGATGCCTACTCCTTGTAAGGAAACTTATGGCCAACCTGGATAGCATATGGAAAAGCAGAGACATTACTTTGCCAACAAAGGTCTGTCTAGTCAAGGCTATGGTTTTTCCAGTAGTCATGTATGGATGTGAGAATTGGACAGTGAAAAAGGCTGAGCACCGAAGAATTGATGCTTTTGAACTGTGGTGTTGGAGAAGACTCCTGAGAGTCCCTTGGACTGCAAGGAGATCCAAGCAGTCCATCCTAAAGGAGATCAGTCCTGGTTGTTCATTGAAAGGACCAACATTGAAGCTGAAACTCCAATACTTTGGCCACCTCATGTGAAGAGCTGACTCACTGGAAAAGTCTCTGATGCTGAGAAGGATTAGGGGCATGAAGAGAAGTGGACAACAGAGGATGAGATGGCTGGATGGCATCACTGACTCGATGGACATGGGTTTGGGTATACTCCGGGAGTTGGTGATGGACAAGGAAGCCTGGCGTGCTGCGGTTCATGGGGTTGCAAAGAGTCAGACATGACTGAGTGACTGAACTGAACTGAAGTGAAAGTCACTCATTCGTTTCACACTCTCTGCTACCCCATAGACAATACAGTTCATGGAATTCTCCAGACCAGAATATTAGAGTGGGTAGCCATTCCATTCTCCAGGGGATCTTCCCAATCCAAGGATCAAACCCAGGTCTCCCGCATTGCGGGTGCATTCTTTACCAGCCGAGCCACCAGGAAAGCCCAGAATATATAGTGAAACAGCATAATATCAGCCCAGGATGGCACACCTGTGGAATTTCACATGAGGAAAAAAAATGAAATTCTGTCTTGTGTCAACCACTGTGATTTGGGGTTTTCTAATACTATGGAAACTAACTCTAGAAGTGTACAGCAGGTCACTAACTGTCACATGTAAAATTCTGTCAACTCTTATGGGTCCAAAATATTCAACATAATTGAAACAACTGACAAAAAGAGAGGAAGTCACAGGAAAACAAAAACATGGTTTCACATCTTTCAGAACACAAGATAGAGGATCTAGCCTTCACAGACTGAAAGAGATTACAATATACTAATTTATCAATCATGATATGTGAGTTGAATGTTCTAGATTAGCCAATCTCATTGGGTTGGCTTGAATTTACAACACAGAATATCCTTTGAATAGTGTTTTGTAATGTTTTGTGAATATGCATGTGTGTGTGTGTGTGTGTGTGTGTGTGGTCAAACAGTGTACAAGTAAATTTTAAAGAATACCTTAAATTAGATAATAATATATACTAATTTAAGATAAAGGAACTGTAGAATTAATTTTCCTAATTTAAAATTACTTACATCATCCTAATCTAAGTGACAAAATCATCACTTGAGTTTTAATTTTCTTAACTCAAGATAATGAAGATAGCAAGGTAGCTGGGACCCCAAAAATATATCAATAGAAGTGACTCTACAATAGTCTGGTATTTGGGAGTAAACATACTCTCTAAACTGGAGGAGAGCATGGCAACCCACTCCATTATTCCTGCCCGGAGAATCCCATGAACAGAGGAGCCTGGCAGGTTCCTACAGTCCTGGACCCTACAGTCCATAGGGTCGCTCAGTGTTGGACACGACTGAAGCAACTTAGCACGCACGCATGTCCTCTCTACAATAAAATTGGTTCATATGTAATGATGGTCAGTAAATTCAATCAGTTAAATAGGGATACTTTCATGATTAATTCATCCTGTGGATTCAGAAGGAAGCTGTGTGACTCAAAGCTAATACTGAACAAGCACATCATTGAGATACCTACTAGTGCCACCAACAAGAAATGTTTTCCCAAAACAAACCATGTTCCCCTATTCTATCACGTGTACTTCCAGAGATGTAATTGATGATTTGTTCACGTGTAGAAGAAAAAAGATCTCAATAATCTCATGATGAGATTGAGAAGAGTAAGTGGATATGACCCAAGTAGTAGGCGTGCATCTTTAACTCAGTGGATATCTCAAAGTTTTGAGTGATATTTAGTGTCTCAAACTTATTCTAATCAATGTTCTGTTGAACTGTATTTTTTTTTCAAAACATCAAAATAAAATTTTTGAGAATCTGCTGTACTCATATATCCCATTATATAAAAAACTTCCAATTAATTATCATTTAACACTTTCCCTAAGTTTGCTAATATATATACAGTGCAGTGCAAATGTAACCAAGTATATTAAGAATATGTTTATTACATTTGCTTGTTTAATGAGTTTTCTTCTGATTTTTAAAATTCCTATTTTATTCTTGTTTTCTTGTTACAACATCTGTTGTAACCTATGGGAAGCTTTATGAATGGATATATCTTCAAACACACTATCAAAAGTCTTGTTTTTTTCTTTTTTCCTTCTTTTGAGCTGCTTCCCATTAGAGGATTATTTCTTTTCACAGGTCAATAAAATGATCCATGACTTGCACATTTTTGCATTATATCATATGGCTATCTTTTTGTTCAAACAACTAACAAATATTTACTTTTTGTAATATCATGCTTCTTCATTCTACAGTTCATTTATTTGTTTAATTTATTTTTCTGAATTACACCCTATACTTTGAAAAAGTAAGGCTAACTTTATTCTCACATTGCAAACAAAGATAAGCAAATATAAAAATATTGTATGAAAGGAAAACAGTATTCTTACAACCAACCAAGTAACTCATAAGTTAACAAATCAGAGCAGTAAATAGCCATCTCAGTCCAGTTTAAAAATCAGCACAGCTTTACAGGTTTTGGAGAGTTTAAAAACTAAATTTTTAGAAATGCATGCATGTTTCATTAAAAAAAATAAATGAACTCAATTACATAGAAAAATGCATAGGAAAAAGTGACCAGAAGGAAATATTCAAAGCCATAGTAATTATATAGAAGTATATTCAATAGAATGCATTTTATTTTCTTTAGCCTGCTATAGTTTCAAAGTTTTCTACATCATGCACATCAAATTTGTTCCTCTTTGTGTCCTGCATACCAAAGAGCAGACACAGGGGAAGTAAGGAAATGACTCAAAAAGAGACATAGGAGGTAGTGAAGTGGTAGGCTTTATCAAGACTATGTGTTCAGGAAAAGCTCTGGGTGCTTAAAGAAGAAATGATCAGAGATTTGTGCAGCATTAGGATGGAAGAGATGGTTCCAGACTGCAGAATGTATCCTGCAGAGAGACACCCCCAGGCAAATCCTACTTGTCCCATGAACAAGTTTAGCCCTGAAGGGGGAAAGTATGGTGTCCACAAAAGCTTGTAAGGAAATCAGAAGCTCTCGACCGCAGCAGCTCTGCCCACCTGACACTATCTCATGCCTGGTGTGTCATTGTGCCCCTTTCCTTTGCACCTGCAGAGTCTTGGTTTTAGAGAGGAAAGATTCTTATTTAAACTCTTCAAAAGGCAGAAAATGCCTGGAACAAAGTAACTGTAACTGTAAAACGTCCTGAAAGGCCAATTAGAAATTGCAATACTGGGAGCTTTATTACAACTAATTCCTCCTTAATTATCAATCAATGATTCTGTTGGAAAAAAAAAAACCCTCATATTCTCTACTGGGGAAATGATGCTAATTATTTTCTGTTAATTAAGGCTGTTCTGGGATTCAGACGTGCCATCCTTCAAGTAAAAGATTGACACATCAATGCTAGCATAATGTTCACTTCACCCTTCTAAAGTCTTTATAACCAGTGATCATAAATTAGTGTATGCTATTTTAAACCTCTTGAATAATCATGGCTTTGTCTGGGAATGAAAAATGTATACACATGCAATAATACATGTACTTTAATATGTTACTTAATACAACCTTGCAAATATTTAAAGAGAACCTCTCGGAGATACTGTGGCTCACTCACATTTTTATTAAGCAAAAATGAAATACAGTATTTATAAAGGTACCTACTCATAGCTCAGACAGCAGAAGGATGGGTTTAAAATAATTTAATTCACTAGGTTCTCTGTTATCAAAAGTAGTACATTTTGGAAATCTGAATGGCAAAGCAACTACTTGGCAATTACTCAATCAAATTATAGTAAAACTGGGATACTGCATTTTTCCCTCTTAAAATTTTAAATGTGATAAATATAAATTTATGGTCCCAAGTCTCTTTCTTAGTCTTTCCCAGAGTGAATGAACCTGAACAAGAAATGGATCTCATGAAGGACTCAGACACTTTGGCTTTAGCCTCCATCGTCTAGAGGAATATGTCACAGAAGTTACAAGACCCAAATGATAAACAGAATAAAACATTTGCTGTTAAGGTTATAAGACCTTATTTTCCCTATATGTCTGGCTATTGTCAGTCACACACACAGATGTAAAATGTCCATTTCTTGCTTGTTCTCCTATCAGAAATGCAAGCAGCAATGGAAACTGCAACTGAAATCCTATTTGAAAAATTCTAAAGAATTTGACCAATTAAATAAAAACTCTCTCTTCATTGCCTTCACATTATCTATACTTTCCCATATGTGAAGAAAACTCGGGGGAAGAAAAGTAATGAATTATGGTGATTATTCCCACTATTGCTCTGCTTCTACCACTTCAGTAGATTTTTCAAATAATAAGCTGAATGGGAAGTTTTGATAAACAGTTGCAGATGAACAGATTGAGACGGTGATATGCACACAGTTACTCAAGTAAACCTACTAATAGTGACTCTAAACAAATTCTCCTCTATTTCATAATGCATCCTAAACTAAGTGCTGCCAAATGGTTAAGTGCCCTAAAATACCAGTTCATTTCAAGAAAATCACCACATTTACAATTTCCAATAGTCTATATTTTCAGTTCAGTGTGAAACTTCACTCATGACCGTCAACAAATTGGCAAATATTTACTTAGATGTAAAAAGAAAAGCATTTGTTGAACTCATAGTAACAGTATTGAACATAACATTTACTGAACAACAGAGTAATGGTTTAATTACTATTTATCTGGCTTGCAAAAGTGTGGGATAGTTATCAATTTATAGACTGGGAAATTAATGCTTCAGAAAAGTTTAACAAAGGTTTAACAATTAACTCAAGGTCACAAGCCACTGTGTAGCGTGACTAGCATCGAATCCTATGATTAGCACGTTCCCAGTCTGTCTATTCTCATCATAATGCCCTATTCAGTAATTATCTAGTCATAACAAGCTCCCTTTTGATATTAAAGAAGTTATAAAGAGGTAGAATATATGCCTAAAGATTATGTGGTGTGAAAGAGGACATAGATGAATTAAGAACTAATAACAGAAAATCAAATATTGAAAGTTAGTTCAGTTACTAAGTAATACCTGCCAAACCAGTTGCTTCGCCGCCTTGCCAACTTTCTATCTGGTTTGCACCATTGGTATATAGTTTTTATCAGAATATCTTGTGAGTATTCACTCAGTTAAGCTCACTACTAAAAGGAGAACCCCTCTAGAGCAGGGAGTATGATCCACTGATATAAAAATGACACTATGCCTGCACAGGATCAGGTACAAGAATTGAGAGACAACCAGACATATGAGATGTCTTAACCCATGAGGCCACTTAATCCGTAATGCCAGGCATCGCCAAATAAAAGAGATGCAGTTTCTGTCCTTATGAAGCTTATAGTCTAGAGAAAGAATGCATTCAGTCGACAAGCCATGGAAACAGTGTGCTAAGTGCTACGTTGGGGGATTAGAGACTGTTACGGAGCACCTAACCCAGACACAGGGCAATCTGTAACTCATAGGACCTGATGCAGTACCACCAGATTTGTTCAGAGCACTTAGAGAGGAAGCGAAGTCAAACGAACTTCCTGTACCTACAGGTGAATAGCCCCTGGGAAGAGGCACCTGAACAGCCCCTGCTGTCATTCTCAGCTACAGAGGAAGGAACAAACGTAGAATGAAATGACAAGACAGGGCCTGCTGATGAGCCAAGGGCCTGAGTAGAGCTGAGTTAGTGACTGCCCTGTCACCATCTGAAGTGCCCCTGGGGCCACACATTACTATCTGTAGGCACACAGACACACTCATCCTTCTAGAAACATAAGCCATCGCTTTAATGTCCACTGAAAACATATTTATATGAGGGAAAGGCCAAGAATCAAACTCAGCTGCTTTGTGTATGTAGCATTGCTTATTGAGTCCATAGACAGCATTGCCCAACTTTCAGCACCTCCAGCCTTGTTGGTCAAAGCCCAAACTGGCAGAAGTGCCCTGGCTGAATTTTGCCACCCTTCTCCCCTGCAAATAAACAAAATGTTTTTTTACCTACGATAGGTGATTATGTGGCTTTCACTCAGCTCTTGTAATTCATTCGTACCTCCCGGCATGCATGAGTCATGGGTCTTTTACACTTGTCACAGAAACCTAATCCCTACCCTTCATGGGCCAGCTATCCTAAAGATGGCTGAACATGTAATTGCCTTGAAGTGTAAAATATTTCCCACATTATTTATTATAACTCTGCCTGCTAGCACCTCTATGGTTGAGGTTGTGTCAGCATTTTCATTATAACCCCCTATTTCCAGCAGTAAAAAATGTGCTCCAGGCTCAAACTCAGCACATGGAAAATAAGTCCAGAAGGAAAGTTTCTACTACCCTTTTTTAAAATAAATAAATTGGTTGGGGCATTTTTAAAGTTATATGACTGCAAGGGGGAAAATATCATAAAATGAACTTTTAAAAGTTTCCCTTTTGTGCTCCTAAATTCTAAGATTAAGAAGAGGATGTGTGATAACGGTCCTCACCATGGATGCAGGAGGCCAAACTCATTCCTTTGTCTTTATCCTCAAGAAGCCAAAGGAAAGAGAAGAGCCATGGCCAATTCACATTTAAAGGAATCAGAAAATGGATTTGAGTCAGAAACAATTAAATGGCTCCAAATTTAGGAGTAGGTCATCCCCTGGTACAGAGGCAGATATGGTTAGATCTGGGACAAGATTAACAACACCCTCTGAGCTGCTGATGAGTTAGAGTTAGTGGTAGTAAAAGGGAAAAAGGATGGGATTTGGTGCAAATAAATCCACACCCCAGTTTTGCCATTTGTTAGGCGTGTGATTTTAGGAAACTCATTAAGACAGCCCACCACCATTGAGTCTCTGTACCCTCAATTCAACATCACAGCACTAGTGTTTCAAGTTGGCCACAGTTAAAAAGCATATGTTACTTGGAAGCTCTTATTAACGAAGTTGATTAGTGACATCAATGACATGTTCTGAAGACTAGCTTATTACATGAGGTAACTGAGATTTAAGGAGCCAAGAGTCAAATTAGGTAAGTTTTTTGATGGCATATAGAAAAGTGAGAAGCCCAGGGCAGAAAGTACATTTAAGTGGAAAGAAACATTCACCCCCAGAGTGAGGGGCAATGCATAAGGCACTCAAGCCCACTGTGGATGAGAGGATGGCATAGAGAGGAGGAAGGCCAAAGGTCATGCAGAATTCTATACGGTGTGTTGAACTGTACTGAACACATAATGGGGGGGGTTAATTCTTCTTAGATTATAGTAAATACATAAAATTATATTAGATCACATATGGAAAAAATTGACTTTGGGAGAAAAAAAAGTTGTATATGACTACACGTCCAAGAAAAAGCTGCCATCTAGCGAGATGCCAAGAACTGACCATGCAGCTCACTGCATTATCACCAGTTCATTCTAGAAATGACGTACAGGAATGAAGACTAATTCAAAAGTTAATTTTGTTTCCAAATTATGGTTAACATGATCCAAGTCTAAATATTAAAAAAAAAAAACTATATACTTTGTAATCCTAAATCTTTCCAGTAACCTTTCAGTTAAGTCAGCTAAAATTAGACTTTAGCAACAAGAGAAACTCTTCCTCAGATGGCTATATCATCTTTGGAAAGAGAGAGCACTTGCTCTAGACGAAGAGGCAACATTTCAAGCAATGTTGCTCACAGCCAAAGTTCAATACTGGAACCTGAAAGATGAATCCTTTCTGGTCATTTTTGCAAATATCTTGATGTCAGCAGAGTAATAATTTCATATGCAGAGAATCATAGTTGTAAAACCCTTCAACTTCTTTACATGATCAGAATGGAGTTACAAAAAGATAAAAAGGAAAAAAAATTCATTTTTTGAAATTTTGGAATTATTCAGTCACCAGAACCACCATTCAACCAAAGTGAACCAAAATCCTGGGAGAAAAGTACATTTTGCTTAATTAAATTTTAAAATTCATTTATTTGACCAGAAACACATCTGCTTTAACCCTTGTTGGAGACACTTTTTCAAAAGTACATTATCTCTGTTTCCTCCTTAATGCATGCATGTGTGCTCAGTCATGTCCAGCTCTTTGCGACCCCATGGATCGTAGCCCTCCAGGCTCCTCTGTCCATAGAATTTCCAGGCAAGAATACTGGAGTGAGTAGGCATTTCCTACTCCAAAGGATCTTCCTGACCCAGGGATCGAACTCATATCTCTTGCATCTCCTGCATCGGCAGGTGGCATCTTTACCACGGAGCCACCTGGGAAGGCCCCTCCTCCTTAATAAGTTTAGTCATTTAGGGAAATGGCTCATTAATCGGTTGAAATGAAGATGTTGATCCCAGAGAGGTGAGGCCACTTCCCAAGACCAGTGTCATCACTAACTCCCATTTCGTCTGTACAGTGGGCCCTCTTTCATAAACACGTCTACGAGGATGGGACACCAAATCAGAATACCTGTTTATTTATATTTATAAATTCTCATATTTACTAGGATTCTTGAATCGATGTGAACAGGCAATCTCTTTATTTTGGTAAATCATATTCAAACTCTGTATTTCTCTTTAAAACTTATCAAATTTAGAAGTAAACAGTTTGTTGCTAAATGTCTTATTCTTCTGATAGAATATGAATTCCACAGGGGTAGAGCTCCTGTCTGTTTGTTCACTGCTCTGTCTTTAGCAAACACAGGGCCTTTAGCACTCGTGAACACACCAAGAATACACAGTCTACTTACAGGCATGATATTGACATAAACTGAAAGTGTTAGCGGTGGTTGGAGAACTGATGTATAAAACCCAGTTGCTTTTCAGTCAAAGAAAAATAGGATTTGAGGCACATGCTTCCAAAGATGTAGAGACTTCCTACCCTTTGCCGTAGCATCTGGGAGATTCCACAGGGATAGAATCCTAACCCTCTCCTTTGTCCTGGATTCCTATGGTTCTGGTTTTCAAGATCTGGGAAAACTGTTTCCTTGCACTATATTTAGAGATTCTGCTAGAGGCAAATTGATGACTGATGACCAGCTGCCCAAATGGGTCAATTGCTTTCTGCATCTGTTCCCTGATCAGGCAGAGGTGGTGTCTGTGAAAGAGTCACCTCCTTGGGGCAAAAGGTCAGGTTAACGATTGAGCAGAGGAAGTTAGAAAACCATGTTAAGTATAACTAGTTTGCCTGTGCAAAGTGTTACCTTTGCTTAAATAACCACAGATTGAGTGGTATATGTGCTACTCCAAATCACAGAACTGTATTTTCAGAAATGACTTGAAAGATTTTAAAAGATCTTTCACTATTTTCTTCCACAAAAGCTGTTCAACATCATTTCTCCCCTCTCTTCCTCATGCCCACACTCCAGGCTGGTCTCTGCTGCCCTGCTCTCAAACAAGGAAACATCTCAAACTTATTTTGCATCTGTGGTTTCATATATGTTTTTTCTCATTTCCTGGTTTTCCCTCTCCTTAGCCAAATTATGCCTCTTATTTACTTCTTTGTCCATTTTATCTTTCATTTATCTCCCTTCCTCCGAATTCCTTCAATACTTTGTATTGAATTTAGCAGGAAAAAAAAAATCTAACTAATATCACTTTCAATGAGTTAGTTCTATTTTCTGAACAATGATACGTGCTTTGAGGACAGGGTTAGTGTCAAGCATTTTCTCTAGCCTCCATCTCCACTCAGAATAGGATCAAATGCATAATAAGTAGCCCATAAATACCTATCAGTGGTGGATTTAAATCTGTTAGATTTAAATGCAGTTCTCATCTCCCAGTGTAATGAGAGGAACCACGGCTCAGGGAAAAATAAAGTTCGTCACCAGTTATTAATTCAAAAGAAATACTCCATACCTCCATGATATCGAATTGAAATGTGTAGTCCATTTATTTATCCATCTCTCAAACATAAAGAAGTATATTTTTCCATTTCACTCTGCTCTTTTTCCATTTTATAAAGCAAAGATTCTAACTATATGTCACAGATGTCTGGCTCCTACTCCAAGATTTTAAAATACCTCTGTTTCTAGGGTGCAGCCAAGCTTGAAAACCCCTGACTTAGAATCACACACTTGAGAATCTAGGGACTTTTCTGGAAAAGAATCTTTCCCTGTATGAGTACCTGGGCTCAGTGGTGGTTGCACAAATATAAAAATGAGTACAACAGAGTTTCGGACATTAAAGGAGTCAGAGCCCAAAAGAAAGGTGTTATGATTCTACACCACTACATAACAAAATACCCCAAAGTCTAGTGGCCTAAAACAAATCATTTTCTTATATCTCACTATTTTATTGGTAGGGAATTTAGACAAGTCTGAAGCTTAGCAACTGGTTGCCATGTATAGTGTCAACAGACGTCTCTCAATGGTATTTAGCTGGTGGGTGGGCTAGCCTGTTCACGTGTTTGGAGACCTGCAAGGGATGCTGAAGGCCATGAGCCTGGGCTGTCAGCAGCAGTGTCTGTATGACCTTCCAAGCATGGTGGCCACAGAGCAAGATTTTTACTTGGTGATTGGCTTTTCCCAGAGTAAGTGTTCAAGGGACAAGAGGCTACCCATCTCCTAAGCTCTAATTATAAAAACAGGTACATGATTATAGATTACGTCACCTTATTTTGTGGGTCAAGCAATCTTGAGCCCACTTAGCTGCAAAGGGATAGAACATTTGTGTTCACTTGCCCACATCATCTCAGTGGGCAAAATTTTAAGCAATATGGGGTCTTTTTTTAATGTACCACATACAATCATAGTGCTGCACTCAATATGCCAGGAAATTTGGAAAACTCAGCAATGGCCACAGGACTGGAAAAGGTCAGTTTACATTCCTATCCCAAAGAAAGGCAATGCCAAAGAATGCTCAACTTACCGCACAACTGCACTTGCTTCACACACTAGTAAAGTAATGCTCAAAATTCTCGAAGCCAGGCTTCAGCAATACATGAACCGTGAACTTCCAGATGTTCAAGCTGGTTTTAGAAAAGGCAGAGGAACCAGAGATCAAATTGCCAACATCTGCTGGATTAGTGAAAAAGCAACAGAGTTCCAGAAAAAACATCTACTTCTGCTTTATTGACTATGCCAAAGCCTTTAACTGTGTGGATCACAATAAACTGTGGAAAATTCTGAAAGAGATGGGAATACCAGACCACCTGACCTGTCTCTTGAGAAATCTGTATGCAGGTCAGGAAGCAACAGCTAGAACTGGACATGGAACAACAGACTGGTTCCAAGTAGGAAAAGGAGTACGTCAAGGCTGTATAGTGTCACCCTGTTTATTTAACTAATATGCACACTACATCATGAGAACCACTGGGCTGGAAGAAGCACAAGCTGGAATCAAGATTGCCAGGAGAAATATCAATAACCTCAGATATGCATATGATACCACTTTATGGCAGAAAGTAAAGAGGAACTAAAAAGCCTCTTGCTGAAAGTGAAAGAGGAGAGTGAAAAAGTTGGCTTAAGGCTCAACATTCAGAAAACTAAGGTCATGGCATCTGATCCTATCACTTCATGGCAAATAGATGGGGAAACAGTGGAAACAGTGACAGACTTTATTTTTCTGGGCTCCAAAATCACTGCAGATGGTGATTGCAGCCATGAAATAAAAAATGCTTACTCCTTGGAAGGAAACTTATGGCCAACCTGGATAGCATATGGAAAAGCAGAGACATTACTTTGCCAACAAAGATCCGTCTGGTCAAGGCTATGGTTTTTCCAGTGGTCATGTATGGGTGTGAGAGCTGGACAGTGAAAAAAGCTGGGCTTAGAAGAGTTGATGCTTTTGAACTGTGGTGTTGGAGAAGACTCCTGAGAGTCCCTTGGACTGCAAGGAGATCCAAGCAGTCCATCCTAAAAGAGATCAATCCTGGGTGTTCATTGGTAGGACCGATGTTGAAGCTGAAACTCCAATACTTTGGCCACCTCATGTGAAGAGTTGACTCACTGGAAAAGACCTTGATGCTGGGAAGGATTGGGGGCAGGAGGAGAAGCGGACGGCAGAGGATGAGATGGCTGGATGGGATCACCGACTTGATGAACATGGGTTTGGGTATACTCAAGGAGTTGGTGACGGACAGGGAGGCCTGGCATGCTGTGGTTCATGGGGTCACAAAGAGTCAGACACAACTGAGCGACTGAACTGAACTGAAAACTGAACTGATACAATCATAAAATGATTTTGACTGTCATGCTTGGTAGAAAACTATTTGTATAGAAGAGACAGAAATGAGTACTGGGAAAGTTTAAAAATGAAGAGATGACTTCTGTGCAGGAAAGCAAAAAATACTTTCTCCAAAGAACTGGTATTCAGGTTGAGCCTTGAATGATGGATACAACATATTTTGAGATGCTGAGTTGAGGAGACATAGGAAGGACAGTAGAAGTAAAATCAAAGTATTAGGATATCCCACAGCACATGGAAGAAGGATCAGGAAGCTCCCTCTTCTTGATGGGTTGGCTGTGTGAACAGATTTGGAGCAAGATTGGAAAATTTGAGGTAGCCCTGGATTCCCAAGTTTTCTGAATGCATGGCTAAGGAGTTTGGGCTTTATTCTGAAAGCAACAAAAGCTCATATTCTTTTCTTAACCAGTTACTGAATGCAGGGAGAAGAGTGGGTTCTTCAGGTGAAAGAGGTCTTTAGATTTAAAGAAACTGTGCAAGACCATGTATTTATAGTTAGAAGTCCATATCTCTATATGAGAAAAATGAGGTTTTGAGAAACCAGTAATAGTAATAATAATAATGGCAATTTACTGAGTGTTTTCTATTTGTCATACTCTATGCTAAGGCTTTATAAATACTAATTAATTAATCCTTAAAGCAACCTTGGAGGTCTGTACTATTATTGCTACCATCTGACAGATGGGGAAATGAAGGCAGACACAGATGAAGGAATTTGCCTGTGGTCACAGCTAGAGTGAGCCATACATCTAAGTGATTTGTCTAAGAAAATATTATTAGATTATGAATCCAAATCTCCTAAGTCCCATTTCACTTCTTTTCCCACAAGACAGTAGTAAAGAACAAAGCAATGTTCCTTCATTATTCTACTTTGTTTCCATTGCTGTTTTTACCTTTCACTTTCACATTTTTCCCTCTACCTCCTTGGTATGATGTATCACAGAAGAATCCATGATCTTTACCACTACTTCTATCCTTCACCAACTCATTCTCTGAAATTCCCTGTCCTTGATAATGTCTCCACATTTTTATTCCAGGAAATGAATTCTAATTATTTTGAAAGAGAGAGCCCAAAACACATGAGATCTTTTTTCCTAAGTAACATTTGAATCAATAAGAAATACACACAGAGTAAATTATATTTTCTCCCTGAAAATACGAACTGTGGGAAGTTTATGTGATAAGAGCCTCCTGGAACTGGATCTGTAGATGATTCTCTAAATGTTTTCATTTGCACTGACAGGACTCCATTGACAAAAACTGTGGATCATCCCCAAAAGGGATCAAAGGAATGGCTGACTGTGAAGGTTACATGACCAGTTGCCCATAATAACCCTTTCTCAGAAATGATGTGCTGAAGTCATGTATCTTTTAGGAAAAATTGATACATAAATTCTGTCTGTAGAGTACCTTAGGTCATGGACTCCAGACCAGTAATTAAATAGAAAATAAATGGGGAAATGCAGGAAAGGAAAGTTTCACAGCCTGAAACTTGACCTTGGGATGCACCACAAAAGTCTAATTTCCTTCATTTTCCAAGTCCTTCCTGGTAAAAGTGAGGGCTGATAAGGTGGATGAGATTTCATAAACAATATCTATATGTCATATTCCTTTACATATGCTGTACCCATTTCCTTTCTATAAGTGATAGTAGAATGGGGAATGGAAGATAAATAAAATATGATTTATTTGAAGGTCATTAGAATAGTCAAGTGCAGCGGTGGGTTCAGATCTCACCTGTAACATTTACAGTGTAAACTTAGATCTATTACCTTAAGCAACTAAATGAACTTTTCTCTATCCCCTCATCATTATAACAGGGAGAACAGCATCACTTACTCATAGAACTGTGGCAAGTATTTAATATGTTAATATCTATAAAATTCTCCAAATAGTACCTGTAATACGGTAATTGATATGTAAATGTTACCTATTCTTTATAAAAGTTTTGCCTTCTTACCCGCTTGCCTTTCTGGCATCAATCTCTCGTCTCCATAATTTTCATTCTCTCAGGTCCAGAACCCCAGCCTAAGATACCTGAACTTCCATCCATTCTTCCAGGTTGCTCCTCTCCATGGTTCCTCCTGGCTGCCAAAGTCCACTCATCTGGGGATCTGCTGGCAGAGGTCTTCCCTGACTGCCTCATCTTAAAAAGCCCATCCATCATGTTCACTCTGCCCATCCCCCAACCCCCACTTTTTGTTCTTTCGGTGCACTGACATCTATCTACTAATTTGGTTATTTCTCTGCTATCTATCTTTCCCACTCACAGGCTGGCTCTTGAATACTCGCCCTTTGTATATTCCCACTGCATCTCTAGTGCCTAGAAATATGCCTGGAACATAGCTATTGCTCAGCAAGTATATTCAGAGTGAATGAAAATATAAGAGATCACAGAGTACAATAAGTTGTCTCCAGGGTAAGATGTACTGAGAATAATAATAATTTCCTCTACCTCAACAAACAAGGTGATACCCAGGAAGGAGGGATGTGCATGACTGAATAGTTGTCTAACCTATTTGGTCGACAGCCCATGCATCTATTGGAGATGGAGATGCTGAACATGGAGAAAACACCTTTCCAAACTTGGTTTATTTTTATCCCATAAGCAGTTGCAGGGATTGACTCAAGCAAAATAGCTTCAACATCTGACTTTGAAAGTGTTCCTCCTCTAGTTCATTCTGAGAATCTCTCCTCATAATTCACATGAAAATTTTCACATAGAGTACGTAAAATCATCAGGAAGCAATATGGTTCTTATTTATAAGGAACCAATAATAGAGATATGCTCAAAAAATCTCTTCAAGAAAATTAGAGATACCAAGGGAACATTTCATGTAAAGGGGCACAGTAAAATACTGAAATGGCATGGACCTAATAGAAGCATAAGATACTAAGATGAGGTGACAAGAATACAAAGAACTATACAAAAAAGATCTTAATAACCCAGATAACCATGATGGTAGGATCATTCACCTAGAGCCAGACATCATGAAATGTGAAGTCAAGTGTACTTTAGGAAGCATCACTATGAACAAAGCCAGTGGAGGTGATGGAATTCCACCTGAGCTATTTCAAATCCTAAAAGATGTTGTGAAAGTGCTGGACTCAATATGCCAGCAAATTTGGAAAACTCATCAGTGGCCACAGGACTGGAAAAGGACAGTTTTCATTACAATCCCAAAGAAAAGCAATGCCAAAGAATGTTCAAACTGTCACACAATTGCACTCATCCCACACACTAGCAAAAAGAAAGTGAAAGTCGCTTATCATGTCCGACTCTTTGCAACCCCATGGACTATGGAATTTTCCAGACAAGAATACTGGAGTGAGTAGCCACTCCTTTCTCCAGGGGATCTTCCCGACCCAGGTTTCCTGTGTTGCAGGTAGATTCTTTACCATCAGAGCCACCAGGGAAGCCTAACACACACTAGCAAAGTAATGTTCAAAATTCTCAAGCTAGGCTTCAACATTACATGAACTGAGAACTTCCAGATCTTCAAGCCGGATTTAGAAAAGGGAGAGGAACCAGAAATTAAATTGCTAACATTTGTTGGATCATAGAGGAAAAGCAGGAGAATTACAGAAAAACATCTTCTTCTGTTTCACTGACTATGTTAAAGCCTTTGATTGTGTGAATCACAACAAACTGGAAAATTCTTCAAGAGATGGGAATACCATATCTTACCTGCCTCCTGAGAAACTGTCAAGAAGCAACAGTTATAACTGGACATGGGACAATGGACTGGTTCCAAATTGGAAAAGGAATATATCAAGGTTGTATATTGTTATCCTGCTTCCAGACTGGATGAAGCATAAGCTGGGATCAAGACTGCCAGGAGAAATACAATAACCTCAGATATCCAGATGATACCACCTTTATGGCAGAAGGAAAAGAGGAACTAAAGAGCTTCTTAATGAAAGTGAAAGAGGAGAGTGAAAAAGTTGACTTAAAACTCAACATTCAAAAACTAAGATCATGGCATCCAGTCCCATCACTTCATGGCAAATAGGGGAACAATGGAAACAGTGATAGATTTTATTTTTTGGGGCTCCAAAAATCACTGCAGATGGTGATTACAGCCATGAAATTAAAAGATGCTTGCTCCTCGGAGGAAACGTTATGACCAACCTAGACAGCATATTAAAAAGCAGAGACATTATTTTGCCAACAAAGGTCTGTCTAATCAAAGCTATGGTTTTTCCAGTGGTCATGTATGGATGTGAGAGTTGGACAGTGAGGAAAGTTGAGCACTGAAGAATTGATGCTTTTGAACTGTGATATTGGAGAAGACTCTTGAGAGTCCTTTGGACTGCAAGGAGATCAAACCAGTCAGTCCTAAAGGAAATCAGTCCTGAATATTCATTGAAAGGACTGATGCTAAAGCCAAAGCTCTAATACTTTTGCCACCTGATGCAAAGAACTGACTGGAAAAGACCCTGATGCTGGGAAAGATTGAAGGCAGGAGGAAAAGGGGATAATAGAGGATGAGATGGTTGGATGGCATCACCCACTCAATGGAAATGAGTTTGAGCAGGCTCCAGGAGTTGGAGATGGACAGGGAAGCCTGGTGTGCTGCAGTCCATGGGATCGCAGAGTCAGAAACAACTGAGCGACTGAACTGAACTGATGGATAAACTGTTCTGAGAAAGAATATAAGCTTCTAAAAGCAACATGCTATTAAGCAACATGCTTTTATTACATATTTTGGTTTTAACATGACCCTATCCTTCTTCTGGGCTTCCCTGTTGGCTCAGTGGTAAAGAATCTGTTGGCAAAGCAGGAGCTGCAAGAGACACGGGTTTGATCCCTAGGTCGGGAAGATTCCCTGAAGGAGAGCATGGCAATCCACTCCAGTATTCTTTCCTGGAGAATCCCATGGACAGAGGAGCCTAGTGGGCTACAGTCCATAGGCTCGCAAAGAGTTGGGCATGACTGAGGTGACTTAGCATACATGCACAACCTTGTCCTATTAATACAAAAGAATATAAGGTACAATCTATGCCCAGAAGGAATACATAATTCTTAGATAAACAAAACCAAAAATATTAATTAATTGGTAGAAAAGGCCATTTATGATACGACTTCAAATGTTGATATGGTATTTCTCAAAGTTACCCAGTCATGAGAATTACCTGGGTTTCTTTTTATAAAAATACACATTTCCAGGTTCAGTCACTGGCAATTCCAACTCACTACATTGAGATTTAGCCTGGGAATTTATATTTTTAATAAGGGTCCAGTGAATCTTATGATCAGGCAAGCTTGGAAATGCTTTTCTAAAATAATAAAGCATTGCTTCATTAACTGCACAAGGATTTAGAGAAAGGCAAGTTCAATGTGAGGGGACAGCATCAATAAAGGCTTAATAAAATGTCATTCTTTTTCTCATCTCGTCCACTCTGCTGAGCTTTTTTAAAGAATGCTGCTGTCTGCAGTCTGACCATCTCTCCTATTCTGAACCTGCAACAATTTGGATTTTCCCTCCTTATGTATCCCTCACCCTGAATTCCTACTCCTTACCATCTAATCACAGAAGAGTCTTTTCTCTTTGTTGTTAGCTTCTTGGAAGCAACCAATGAAGAAATTCTTAACGCTTCTTTTCTTTCCTCTGACCCCTCACTTCCCTAATTCACCAACTGCTCTTCTTTTCATGTTGCCAAAGTTCCAGTGCTCTTTTGCTAAACACCTTTTTCTAAGATACTAATTTACCTAGCTCTATGTCTTCTTCCCAAAGGTCTCTAGCATGTTTTACACCGATCTTTGTGTATTCTGTATTGCAAGGTATTTCTTAGAGAGTTTGTGTTTTAAAATTTTTGGTTTTTCCCAACCAGATTGTGCATTTCTGGAGAAAACAACTACCTTGAATTGAACAATGATTAGCTTTGGAAACAGTAGTGCAAATGAGATGCATGTCAATTAGCATTGCTCTTTTCTACCATAGACATTTTGCTATAGTCAGGTCTATAATCTTGAAATATGCACATACTGTATTTAAATAAAACAGAGGCATTAAACATATCTTGTAATGCAAACCATGCTAATACACAAATTCAGTGTTAATACTGTCATGGCTAATATTACGGACTGTGATCTATGGTTCTCCTGATAAGCTATCTGATTTTTTAAAATGAAATTCTTTAGTAATCCTTGCTGATAGTTCAATTCCATAGGTTTTAATTTTTACATACAGTTCAAAGCTAATTATTAGTAGCTTATTAAATGCTGTTAAATTTTGCTCTTCAAAAACTTAAAGTTGGAAACTGAAGGGGAAACATTGTGAGGGAGGGATAAATTAGGAGCTTGAGATTAACATACACATACACACACTATTATATATAAAATAGATAACCAACAAGAAACTACTGTGTAGCACAGGGAATTCACTCAATATTCTGTAATAATCTAAATGGCAAAAGGATCTGAAAAAGGATGAATATATGTATATGTATAACTGAATCACTATGCTATACACCTGAAACTAACATTGTAAATTAAATATACTCCAATAAAAATAAAAATAAATAAAATCACTTAACACAAAACTAGTATTTATTAAGTCCCTCATGCAACCTCTGCTAAAACGTCTACTACCAACCATTGATTTGACTATTTGGTTGACTTCTCTAAGCATGATAAGAACACAAACTTTGGGAGAACAGTTGGTTACCAGCACATCATCAACGAAGTCTTGAGCAGATGGCGTTTTCAACTGTAGCTATAATTATTAGGATTAAAAAAAAAAAATCATCGGTTACTGTTATATTTTGACTTCATCATTTTGTTTCTGGATACTTGCTAGGTTGCTATTATTTCCTTTTTAAGATTTGTTACATTCCAAGTCTATTAATCATCAGCAAGTGGCGTTTAAGTCTGTTATAGTCAAATCTATGTGGGATCTTGTGCCTGGGAAGGCAGAGAGGAGCCTTAGTGTTAGTGAAGAATGCCTGCAGCTTCCAGGACTGGGTCTGTGAGCACCAGCTCTCAGGCCTGGGACAGTTTTAATAAATCACACACATAGTCAGATATGTACCACTGACATCTCTGGGAAGAGCACTGGGATTTGTGTGAAGACCCAGCTGAGGCTACAAATCTTTTCTGAATCACGCCACCAAAGTGCTTACAGTTTCATGAAGTGCTTCTCTGTAGAAAACAACCCTTGGGAAAATCAAAACATTGTAGTTTCTTGTTCACTGTTTGTTGGGGTTGTTTTCTTTGTTTCTTTTCTTTTCTTCTTTTTTTTTACTTCTTTCATCTTTCAAGACAAATGATAAAAAAGAATTTTCAAATAAAGTATGTGTGAGTCTTCTTGGCACTGCCTTTCTTTGCCAGCCTGAAGCAATTCCTCATGTAAACTCAAGTGCTCTGAGACCAAGCCAAAGTGACTTGCTCTTGGGCTTCACTGTAAAGAACCTACTGGTGAAGCCCTCCCTGCCCAATCACAACTTCCAAAAGGAAGCAAAACTGAAAACATAAATGTTGAGGTGAAGGGGAGTGGTAATCAGCAGCTACCAAAGAATATGGGTGAAGACTTTTTAAGAACACATCCACGTATTGACTGTTTGTACTCACTCTTATCAAAAAGGCAAGCCTGTGTTAGAACTGGGAAATATCTTTTCTTGCATGAATACCCTATAGTTCGGGACTGAAAAATTCTTCTTAGTTTAACATCTCTGTGTGTGCCTGCTTAAAAGCAGAAGAGACTAAATGTATAATCAGTTCCATCCCAACTGGGTGATACTGGGTAAGTAGGAGGATCAGCATTTCTTGACCACCTGCTGTATTATCTGTCACTTGGCTTTCTTTATCTCATTTTATTCTCACTATAATCCTATATGGTATGGATTTGTATTTTACAGTTTACAAATGAAAAATGTAAAATACAAGAAACCTCCGTAAGTGATCTAAAGTCCCCAATTACTAAGTGATTGAGTTTGGATTCAAATTAAGGTCTATACAAATCCAAAATCCATGATTTTGTAAATTTTCCATCTACTTCCAAGGGGAAAAAAAATATCTAGCTTGCTAATTCACCTGGATTTTTTTAAGGATTAAAAAATATGTATGATAACTTATTTTGACAGGCTAAGGAATTTTGGA
>ML661332.1:1927271-1993742 GCA_007570785.1 Antilocapra americana
ACACCACTATACATAAAATATGTAAATAGCAAAGTCTTACTGTATAGCACAGGGAATTATACTCAATACCTTGCAATAGCCTATCATGGAAAAGAATCTGAAAATTATATGTATATAACACACATACAACTGAAAAGTGTATGTTATACCACTTTTATATGCTGAATCACTGTGCTGCACACCTGAAATTATACTTCAGTTTTTAAAAAGCCCTCTCTATAAATACTAAACGCCTCTGAACATGAAAAAAACAAAAGGAGCTTGAAGATCTCTAGCCATTATTTCTTCAGTTTATGGGAAAGAAAACTAATGCTCAGAAACTTCAGAAGCTAATATCACAACTAACCACAAAATTCAAACCCAGTTTTCTGACTCCCAGGGAATATTGCCCTATAATCTTACAAAAAATGTATTAGAATTTTACATCTTTGTTTGAAAGTAATATAGCCTGCACTTAATTTCAAGAACACAAGTTGAGTCAAAGCTAATGTGTGGACCTATAATCATAACAGGAAGGCTGTAGTCACCAATAATTACCCTTCAGTGTTCAAGTTTAAATGGAATTTGATTCATTAATTCTCCATGCAGTAGATTAACTAAATTATGCAAATTAGTTCTATTTGCCCTTCAAAGTTAAACTAGCCCGTAATTAATCATTCAACAATAGAGAGTGAGTGGGGCCTGAGTTCTAATCTAGACTTCTTTGTGTGAATCAGTTGTATGGCCTTGGGCATGTTTCTTAGCACTGTAGTTTCCTATAAAAATCAAATAGTAGTAGCATATCTATCAGAATGGTTAAAAAAACATATCCAGAACCAAGTGCTAAAGAAGATGACCAGCAACAAGATCTCTCATACATCCCAGGTAAGAATACAAAGGGGTGGTACAACCACTCTGGAAACCAGTGTGTCAGTTTTTGATAAAATTGATCCTATATTCATCTCATGATCCAGTCACACTGCTGGCTATTTACCTCAGAGAAAGGAAAACTCATGTTCACAAGAAACCTATACACAAGTGTTTACAGCAGTACTATTCACTATTGTCCAAAAATGGAATGAAGGCAAGTGATAAATAAGCAAACAAATACATACATAATTCCCTCAAGAGATATGTCCATAAATGAAATGAACAGTATACAGAAACTACCTCTCTGAGAATTGAATATTTAAGGTGTAGAGGGGTGTAAGCAGGGCTGGAGGGGTAGACAGAGGTTTAGGAAGGCAAGACTTTGTGGTCATGTTAAAGATGGTGGTCTTTATCTAAAATCACTGTAAAGTTGCTTCAAATTTAAGTAACTTTAAATATCACCTTAAATATCAGCTTCCTTTTAGTATATTTGGACAATCATTCTGGCTACAAAACAGATGGGAGAATATAGGGAGCAGTAAGAAGTCTGTAACTGTGCAATATGTGAGGGATAGTGGTAGCCAGATGATGGTCCAATGTAATGGATAAATAGGAGTTCAACTTTGGTGGAAGAATGGACTGGACTTTATGAGAGATCTTATGAAAGAAAGAGCTGTCAAGTGTAATACCCAGCATCCTGATTCAGGCAATTTAATTGATATGCCATTTACTGAGATTTTGTTTTGTTTTGTTTTCTTATCACGTGTGGGCATTAGTTATAAGTAATCTATTGGGAAAATTAACATAGTACAGTCAAAGTGTTATTTTGAAATCTCCTTAATTATTTTCTCCTTAATAGAGCTTTCAAAACCTTGAACGTGATGTGCTAACTTAACTGGTCCTACTTAATTAATAACTCTCCATTAATGCCTCTTTTCTTTAAGAAAGAAAGTGTGAGATTTTATTTTTCTGCCCATCATGTCATAACAACCATCCTTGTAACACCCATCATTAATTAAAAATAGGAGTGGATAAAAATGGACACACCAAGTAAAAAAGCATTCCAAGTTGATAATTCTCTATGGTTTGGGGTTGGGAGAGAATAGAAGGTAATTGTTTCAGAGTCTTTAAACACCTGGAGCATGGTGTTATTTGTGACCATTTGAGAAAAGACAAATGACTTTCCCTGAGAACTCCTGCAGTGAAGGTGGATAACTCCTTCCACTGCTCTGTCCACTCATTACTACTGAAGGCTTGTATGTCTTTTCAATGTGGGGGAGGGCTGCATGTGTGTAAATGCTGCGAAGGGTTTAGGAACGGAAAGGGGATATACAAAGTCATCCTGTTCTTGATTCAAAAGTCAGGATCTAGAGGGAATGCTGTGCTTTTCCTCTTCCTTTCATTCTGCTTTCCTTCCTTCTATTCTTTCTTCCTTTGCTTTTCTCCTCTTCTCCCTCCCTCCTCCCCATCACTGCCAGTCTCTCATTTCAACACTTCATTTCCTCTTCTTTTGTTATGTTCTTTTCCAACTCCACCCAGACTGTGCCTTATGTCTGGAGTAAAACATAGTACAACTAATGAGAAATAATACTACTAGCTAACAGTTATGGCACTGGGCCCAGTACTTCTTAGATAGTATCTTTTGACAAAGTCTGCTGATCTTTGGCATATGCTGTAATCCTCTAATGTCAAACAGCCATTGTTTCAGAAAATGCAGGGTCTTTTTCTTAGTCAATTCAGTAAAAAGTACTCCAAATAATTTTGCAAACAGAGTGAATAATTCTCTTTCTAAATGATTACTTAGGTTTCACAAGAGACATACTCTTACTATATTGGTTTTAGGAAAGTATGTGGTCCTGTTTTATTACTTGAAGATAACATGGGTAAAATCCTCTGTTACAGGATCCCTCTCCTTCTCTAACAGGGGGAGTGTAATGTTTGAGTAATTTATAGGGATTTTCGGGTAACACCTGGCTTTTGGTTTTGGAAGCCGTTATAGGAATTGCTACAAGGAATGTGCAACTTGCCTGAATTGTATTATTGAATCATACTCAGGAAGTAAACAAAACCACTTGGTGCTTTGATAAGAGGTAATTGTAACACTCAGAAAGCAACATTCCCACCATTATTGCCTCCTTAAATCCTTGAAAAAGATATGAACCCCTATCGGTAGTATGGGATCGAAGGCAATGGCATCTTTGTCATTTTGTTTTCAAATAGTCCTGAAAAGTAGTGCAATGGCCATAGATTAGTGGGAAGTAGTGCCTAGAGATGTCTAAAACAGTTGGTCCACTTAAACTGCTTGATCCTTCAGAAACTGTTATCACTGGTGTGATTGGTAGTGGGGAAGACTTGTGTGGCCCACCATTTCTAGTAAAGCTCTGTATCAGCTCTGAGAATGCAATACTCTGAAGCTAGTGCTTTATATAGAGTCTGGCATATAAAGTATGATTGAAGAAATGAATGTCAGATGATTTCCATCTAATATGATTGAAAAATCCAAAGAATCTCCCCAAATGTTCAGCAAAAACTTTTAGTTTTCTTTAGATTTATAAACCTCACGTAGGGAGCCCTCTTTTCAAATACACATATTATTGAAAAGTCTAACTAACATGCTAACCAATATAGAGTTAATATCATCATGTATTTCAGTTTCCCAAACAGAACCCCAAAATTCAATGAAATAAGATATCATCTTCACCTTCTAAGTATTTGAATATTAATACTGAATTTGAAGAGAGTATAGGCCAAATTTGTCAAGAGATACCTGGAGTAATAGGCAAATTTGGCCTTGGAGCACAAAATGAAGCAGATCAAAGGCTAACAGAGTTTTGCCAAGAGAAAGGACTGGTCATAGCAATCACCCTCTTCCAACAATACAAGAGAAGACTCTATACATGGACATCACCAGATGGTCAACACCGAAATCAGACTGATTATATTCTTTGCAGCCAAAGATGGAGAAGCTCTATACAGTCAGTAAAAACAAGACTGGGAGCTGACTGTGGCTCAGATTGTGAACTGCTTATTGCCAAATTCAGATTTAAACTGAAGAAAGTAGGGAAAACCACTAGACCATTCAGGTATAACCAAAATCAAACCCCTTATGATTATACAGTGGAAGTGAGAAATAGATTCAGGAGATTAGATCTGATAGAGTTCCTGAAGAACTATGGGTGGAGGTTCGTGACACTGTACAGGAGGCAGGGATCAAGACCATCCCCCCAAAAAAAAGAAATGAAAAAAGGCAAAATGGTTGACTGAGAAGGCCTTACAAATAGCTAAGAGAAGAAAAGAAGCAAAAGGCAAGGGAGAGAAGGAAAGATATACCCATTTGAACATAGAATTCCACAGAATAACAAGAAGAGATAAGAAAGCCTTCCTCAGTGATCAGTGCAAAGAAAGAGGAAAACAACAGAATGGGAAAGACTAGAGATCTCTTCAAGAAAATTAGAGATACCAAGAGAACATTTCATGCAAAAATGGGCACAATAAAGGACAGAAGTTGTATGGACCTGACAGAAGCAGAACATATTAAGAAGAGGTGGCAACAATACACAGAAGAAATAGACAAAAAAGATCTTCATGACTCAGGTAACCATGATGATGCGATCACTCACCTAGAGCCAGACATTCTGGAATGTGAAATCAAGTGGGCCTTAGGAAGCATCACTATAAACAAAGCCAATAGAGGTGATGGAATTCCAGCTGAGCTGTTTCAAATTCTGAAAGATGATGCTGTGAAAGTGTTGCACTCTATATGCCAGTAAAATTTGGAACACTCAACAGTGGCCACATGACTAGAAAAGGTCAGTTTTCATTCTTATCCCAAAGAAAGACAATGCCAAAGAATGTTCAAAATACTGCATAACTGCACTCATCTCACACTAAAGGGAAGTAATGTGCAAAATTCTCCAAGACAGGCTTCAACACTACATGAACCATGAACTTTCAGATGTTTAAGCTGGTTTTACAAAAGGCAGAGGAACCATAGATCAAATTGTCAACATCTGTTGGATCATCAAAAAAGCAAGGGAGTTCCAGAAAAACATCTACTTTCACTTTACTGACTACGTCAAAGCCTTTGACTGTGTGAATCACAACAAACTTGAAAAATTCTGAAAGAGATGGGTATACCAGACCACCTAACCTGCCTCCTGAGAAATCTGTAGGCAGGTCAAGAAGAAACAGTTAGAACTAGACATGGAACGACAGACTGGTTCCAAATCGGGAAAGGAGTATTTCAAGGCTGTATGTTGTCACCTTGCTTGTTTAACTTATATGCAGTGTACATCATCTATAATGCTGGGCTGGATGAAGCACAAGCTTAACTCAAGATTGCCGGGAGAAATATCAGTGACCTCAGATGTGCAGATGACACCACGCTTATGGCAGAAAGTGAAGAGGAACTCAAGGGCCTCTCCTGAAAGAGGAGAGTGAAAAAACTGGCTTAAAACTCAACATTCAGAGAATTAAGATCATGACATAGGGTCCCATTACTTCATGGAAAATAGATGGGGAAACATGGAAACAGTGAAAGACTTTATTTCAGGGGGTTCCAAAATCACTATAGAAGGTGACTGTGCCATGAAAGTAAAAGACGCTTGTTCCTTGGAAGAAAGCTATGACCAACCTAGACAGCATATAAAAAAGCAGAGACATTACTTTGCCAACAAAGGTCAGTCTAATCAAAGCTATGGTTTTTCCAGTAGTTATGTATGGATGTGAGAGTTGGACTATAAAGAAAACTGAGTGCCGAAGAATTGATGTTTTTGAACTGTGGTGTTGAAGAAGACTCTTGAGAGTCCCTTGGACTCCAAGGAGATCAAACCAATCCATCCTAAAAGAAATCAGTCTTGAATATTCATTGGAAGGACTGATGTTAAAGCTGAAACTCCAATACTTTGGCTACCTGATGTGAAGAAGTGACTCATTGGGAAAGACCCTGATGCTGGGAAAGTTTGAAGGCAGGAGGAGCACGGGACAACAGAGGATGAGATGGTTGGATGGCATCACCGACTCAATGGACATGAGTTTGAGTAAGCTCCGGGAGTTGGTGATGAACAAAGGAAGCCTGGTGTGCTGCAGTCCATCGGGTGGCAGAGACAATTGAGCAACTGAACTTAACTGAACTCATTCTGGAAGTCACTTTTAGTAATATATGTTAAGAGGCTTAAATATGCTATTGATCCCATCACTTATAACTTATTTATAGAAATAAACAAGATACAAGAAATTAATGCACCAATATATTTCTTCAGGCAACTTTAAAACTCTTATACACACACATATATGCACACTCACAACATGAAAAGAAACAAACTAAAACCCTAATGAGAAGACATTAGTTAAGTATATTATAACAAGCACCTCTATGGAACTCTTGCCTTGCTGAAAAAAAAAAACATGTATAATAATATAGAAGAATGCTCACAGTATAATCATATCTAACATTGATTGAGTTCTTATGTAAAAGAACTGTTCTGACTCCTTTATGTGTGTTTTTTCATTTCATCCTCACAATATTTGCCAGATGAATAAAGGTGTGCATGAAGTCAAAGTAGTTTGTCCAGGATTACCCAACTGCTAAGTGATGAAAAAATTGCAAAAACCCAAACAGTTTCAGTCCGCAGGCTTTGTTCTTACTTACTAAGATATTGATAGTTGTTTCTTTGGAAAATAAAAATACAGCATATTTGAAACTTAGTCTTTGTAGTTTCCACTGTCTAAAATAGCTACTCCATGCTATTTCCTATTTTATAATCAGGAAATGGTCATTGACTAATTCAAGTTTTGGGAAGACTTTAATAGGTCAATATCCAATAATCGTCCCTCACCAGCAAAAATATCATTGAAAGCTATGCAAGGTATTTCTCCACATACTCTGGAAATTGCCTTCCCATATACTCTATTCTTCAGTTAACTAATAATTCATCTTCATTTGCCCCTGTCTGTTCCTGCCAATTTTTGTACCTATTATTCTGTTCTCTTAAAATGCCTACCCAGTACTTTCTATAAGAGACAAACTTAGTGCTCAGTAACATCCTTGTTCTCTTCTACTTTCTTAGCATGCCCTAGACCCCCACATGGTGGGTGTGGTGCATGACTCAGTCTGACCAATAAAATGTGAGGCAGAAGCACAATAAGATGGAAGGTAGGTATGTGACAGGTAGGAAGGTAGATGTTTTGGGGATATACATGCCTCTCCACACTCTCTTTTCTAAAATTTAAATGAAATTTAGTAGAGGACTCCCAAGACCACAGAAGATGTCAGGTCACCATTTGGAAGGACCATGTTTGCCTGCTGAATAAATAAAATCTCTGAACAATTTATTGCTGAACAATAAAACCTCTCTGTTGACCTGTGATGAATCATCTTAATCAAGAATTAACATTTCATGGTGTAAAGCCACCAAGATCATGGGGTAATTGTAGTAGTTTATGAGGTTATTATAGTAGTTTACTCAGGCCAATATACCTATCCATCTTCCAAACCTCAGATCAATTGCCTACTAGTTCTACTATCATCTGTAAAATGGATATTTTCATTCTGTAGGTCCTCACCAGTGATTTTCTAAGTTCATATGCATAAGAATCAACTGGATTCTGGAAACACACATGGGGCATATCTTCCAGGGAAGCTCTTAAATACACATGCATACCATTTTCTGCCTTTGTTACTGATAGCAGTTCCATTTTGGTACCTCATCCAAGTTGACCTGGGATCCTAAATTCCAGGTGGTGTGTGATGACTGTCACAATAACCAGTTTGCTCTTCAGTTCAGTTCAGTCGGTCAGTCGTGTCTGACTCTTTGCAACTCCGTGGACTGCGGCACGCCAGGCTTCCCTGTTCATCACCAATTCCTGGAGCTTATTCAAACTCATGTCCATCGAGTCAGTGATGCCATCCAACCATCTCATCCTCTGTCAGACCCTTCTCTTCCCGCCTTCACTCTTTCCCAGCATCAGGGTCTTTTCAAATGAGCCACTTCTTCACATCAGGTGGCCAAAGTATTGGCGTTTCAGCTTCAGCATCAGTCCTTCCAATGAATATTTAGGACTGATTTCCTTTAAGGTGGACTGCTTGGATCTCCTTGCAGTCCAAGGGGCTCTGAAGAGTCTTCTCCAACACCACCATTCCAAAGCATCAATTCTTTGGCACTCAGCTTTCTTTATAGTCCAACTATCACATCCATACATGACTACTGGAGAAACCATAGCTTTGACTAGATGGACTTTTGTTGGCAAAGTAATGTCTCTGCTTTTTTATATGCTGTCTAGGTTGGTCATAGCTTTTCTTCCAAGGAGCAAATATCTTTTACTTTCATGACTGCAGTGATTTTGGATCCCCCCAAAATAAAGTCTCTAACTGTTTCCATTGTTTCCCCATCTATTGCCATGAAGTGATGGGACCAGATGCAATGATATTAGTTTTCTGAATGTTGAGTTTTAACCCAACTTTTTCACTCTCTTCTTTCACTTTCATTAAGAGGCTTTTGAGTTCTTCTTTGATTTCTGCCATAAGGGTGGTGTCATAACCTGACACCTATGACAATTGATTATTGTCATAATCAATAACCTGTATATCTGAGGTTATTGGTATTTCTCCCGGTGATCCTGATTCCAACTTGTGCTTCATCCAGCCCAGCATTTTGCATGATGTACTCTGCATATAAGTTAAATAAGCAGGGTGACAATATACAGCTTTGACGTACTCCTTTCCTGATTTGGAACCAGTCCGTTGTTCCGTGTCCAGTTTTGTTTTTTCTTGACCTGCCTACAGACTTCTCACGAGGCAAGTAAGGTGGTCTGGTATTTCCATCTCTTTCAGAATTTTCCACAGTTTGTTGTGATTCACACAGTCAAAAGCTTTGGCATAGTCAATAAAGCAGAAGTAGATGTTTTTCTGGAACTCTCGTGCTTTTTCAATGGTCCAGTGGATGTTGGCAATTTGATCTCTGGTTCCTCTGCCTTTTCTAAAACCAGCTTGAACATCTGAAATTTCACGGTTCACGTACTGTTGAAGCTTGGCTTGGAGAATTTTGAGCATTAATTTGCTAGCATGTGAGATGAATGCAATTGTGCAGTAGTTTGAGCATTCTTTGGTATTGCCTTTCTTTGGGGTTGGAATGAAAGCAGACCTTTTCCAGTCCGAGATGACAGAGTAGAAGGAAACTTACTCATCTTCTCCTGCAAGTAGTCCAGAATTGCAATTTGCTGCTGAACAACCATTAACAGGAGAATGTTAGATCCCACCAAAAAAAGATACCCTATGTTCAAGGGCAAAGGAGAAGCCCCAGCAAGATGATAGGAGGAGCAAAATGTTTAGAGTCAAACCCCATACTGGCCAGAGACGCTTGGAGGGCTCAAACAAACCTTGTGTGCACCAGGACCCAGAGATCCCACTGAGACTGAGCCAGAGCTGTGTTTGAGTGTCTCCTGAGGAGGTACGGGTCAGCAGTGGCCTGCTGCAGGGGCAGGGGCTCTGGGTGCAGCAGACCTGGGTATGGCATAAGCCCTCTTGGAGGAGGTCACCATTAACCCCACCATAGAGCCACCAGAACTTACATAGTTTGCTCTTAGGATCAAAAATAAGTGACAAAGACATTCATAAGTTTTGCAAAATGGGGTGAAATAAATTTCGAAGCTTATCCATCACCCTTCTCTCAGCTCTCATAACCCTGCTGCCTTTCGCCAGAAAGAAACACCAAGGCCCAGCTGGGGAATAAAAGCCAGCCCCCCAGGCATGCCCACCCCCCTAACCCCACCATGCGTTTTATACCAGTAGCTTGCAGGAGCACAGACACTACAGAACTCCCCAATCCAGGCCCTGGGGTCTTACCCTGGCAGTTGGCCTGAATTAGAAGAAAATGTAAATCTGACTCCACCAGGAAGAAAATACAAGGAATCCTGGGAGCAGGCACCCCTCTTCTGCTACAGTTTGAGAAGCATGGATGAGGCGCCCTTGTAAAATCCCTTCTGCACTTGCCAAGCTCCCGTTTAAGCTGGAAATTCAATTTATCGCTGTGCCCATTCAGAAGCCTGTGGTGCAGCTAATGGGAGATTTATTTTTAGTGAAAGTGTAAGTGAGGGTGTTGGAGGGAAGACAGTGGAGGAGGGACCTGCTAGAAGGAGTACCACAAGAGGTGTGCATGGGTGCAGAGAGCTCTCTGAATTGCACCTCCTGGTTCAGTGTCAATCTTTTACCGATGTCCCCCAGTATTGCAGGGTTTTCCTACAGGGAAGAGACCAGAAAAAGGTGACAACAGCTTCATTAGAGGCCAAAGAGCAAGATGAAAGCTTTGGGTTCCTATGAACCTTATGGAGGCAGTTAAGTTCCCAGCATCCCTCTTCAGAAAAGGAATTTGGAAAGGACCAGTCCCCAGCTCCCAGAGATGATTTACAGGAATCAAAGACCCAGGCCTGTGAATTCTCCTCCAGTCCTTCCTTCTGCACTATTTCTCTCTGATTTCAGGTGAATCATTTAACTTCTCTGGGGCTCAGTGTTCTCTGTGGTTAAATAAGGATAAGAATAAAGTTCATCCCTGCTCCCCTCACAGGACCATTTGAGGATGAAGTGCGCCGAGCAATGGGATTAAATAAAACTTTGCTGCTAGGCTTCTGCTGGAGGGGGTGGTCGCCCACAAAGGACCCCGACAAACTCAGAACACCTGACTTGAAGCTCTCAAAGAGGCCAAACCTATGTCCCCTTCATCTCTGAAGGCCCATCATTAATTAGCTTGATGCCTAGAATAATAAGAGCTGTCCTTGCTTGAATGCTGTCTTGTGGGCCATGCCCTGTTCTTAGTACTGAATGAACAATGGCACATAATAAACCTGAAACAAACATAGGAGGAAGGTACATTATTTTCCTCACTTAAGGAAACCACCTAAATTGTCAACACAGCTGCAATATAAGGGGTTTAGGTCCCTGCTCTGGGATGGAAGGACCTGATGCTGCTTCAACTAACAGAATACAGCAGAAATGAGGGTTATAAGCTTGAGGATGTATCATGAAAAGCAATGCAGTCTCTAGCTTGTCTTCTGGAGTATTCCTACAAAGAACCTGGGCAGCAAGGTGAGGAGCACGGCCTCCTTGAAGCTGCCACGGTGGGACATAGTCCAGACACAGGCAGAGGCCACAGGGAGATGCTTTGGTGAGCAATTCTGGTCAGCCCAGCTCAGCCCTGCCAGTTTCAGCCTTCAGAGGATTCTGAGACTCTTCAGCCATCAAGTCATTCTCAGGCTCCAAGTCTTCCCCTGTCAGGCCCCAGCCATC
This sequence comes from Antilocapra americana, assembly GCA_007570785.1. NCBI lineage: Eukaryota > Metazoa > Chordata > Mammalia > Artiodactyla > Antilocapridae > Antilocapra > Antilocapra americana. The sequence continues at coordinate 1,938,400 of ML661332.1, forward strand.
ACAAACATCCCTGCCATGCACTTGTCTGAATTCCTGACCCTCAGAATCCCACAGCAGAGGTAGCAATTGTTTAAAGCCACTACATTTGGGGTAATTTCTTATATAGCAAGAGTAACTGAGACAGAACGCAAAGAGAGATTTAAGCCTACAGCCACGACACTCAGAGTTTGAGAAGCCAGGATTCCCTGGCACGTGATCCCAGGACTCACTCTTAATCATAGATTCTTCTGCTTCACCAAAGTGGTTGTGTCTATGTATGTCCACAAAATGGATGAAAAAGAGTTCTGGTTAATAAGATTCACTATTAAAAACAATAGCAATTTTTTATTGATTTTTGTAAATATACAAATATTCAAATTATAAATTATTTAAATGTATTTGTTTGTGGAATTCAACCAAAAAGAAATATTTATTACAGCTATTATCAGATAACACCTCATAGGTAATAATTATGCTTTTAGAAACTTGAAACAGTGAAAAAATGCATGAACTCTGCATGATACAGCCACATAAAGAGGGACAAAAGAGTTCACAGATTAGCATGCCAAGGTCAGCCCAGGGTTTAAACACAAATCCAGACTTCTCTCAGATAACGAGTGGCTTTTCTTCTCAAATAAAATTCAGCAAAAATCTCTTCTATTTTTAATATCCTAGAATCCTTACCCTATCATACCCTATAGTATGGTACAAGCCAACCAACCATATTCAACGGTCGTGGAGTCAGGAGTAAGCCCCATACTCACATGAGTCAACCGTGTTATTGAGGATGCTGACAGTGAGAACATTCTTCCCCACACTCCAGTTTAGCAGAAAATAACAATACATTCCTACAATCTGAAGAGGAAATAAAAAGCTTCCCCACCTCCTTCGGCTTCCCAGCCTACTGAGATTCACAACTTTTTAACTTCCTATGAACAAGTGGGAGAATCCATATCGCAGTGTTGGTACTGGTTTCCCTGAACCTCAGGGAGAATACTGAGTGTAGATACTATCTGCAAACTAAAGAAGGAAGCCTTATAACAAAGTATCTTCATTTTAGAGCATCCCAAAGTCCCGAGAAACCTTGTCAGCTTCTGATTCCTTAAAGAGCTTATGATCAAGACGCTATGAGCTTCAGATGGCAGAAACTCTTTGGTTTTCCAGTGCAGATATCTGTTCCACTGAATTCAAGGAGATTACATTAAACGTTCTTCACTTTCACTCTGCATAGCATGTCCCTTATACCCAGACCTCTCTGCTGGTCCAAGTTCTGCCCTTCCTACAAAGTCTTGTTCAGGTTCAACAATTTATATCAAGCATCCCTCTCCAAAATGTCTTTGTCTTCTGAATTCTAGCAACATTTGCTCTAGATATTGTCCACATCTGCCATTTTACATATAAGAGTGGCATGTATCACGCATCATTGCCATCAAAGATATTCTTCTCCTATAAATGACAAGCATGTGAGCAAAAGAGCTCTATCTGAGACTGCATAGTACCTGGTGATCGTACATCACCAGATCTATGGCAACTGCGGGGTTGGTACATGTCCACTGTTTGGTAGTAAACAGAGAATATGAGGAAAGCCACTGTGGCAAGTTAGGCAGGGGATCAGGTGTGGAGACAAAAATGTGGGACTCTAAACTTCTCTGTGTAGTAGTTGATAGACTGTGGCCAAGTCATCGCCTATATTTAGAATTTAGCTTCCTTTTCTATGAATGTCTTGGCTTGGGCAAGATGGCTTGTGAATCCCTCTGAAAGCTACTCTGAGGTCCACTGGTAAGTGCACAAGATATAAAGAAATGTTCTCTGCCTTGGGATTGTATGTTTATTAGTTAACGCACACTAAAAGAGATAAACACTGAAATGTTGACTTAACACAATAGGAGTAGATTTCTTGTTTGTATAGCATCAAGTTTGTGGCAGGAGCTGGGCTATGCTCCACACAACCAGTCAAGGGCACAGACATGTGGAGCTCTTCCAGATACAGTGTAGCTTCCAAAATCTCCCTGGGCACAGACATCAGGAGAAGAGAGATAGGGCTGCCAAATAAAATACAGGAGGTCCAGATAAACAGTGGATAATTTTTAGTATAAGTGTGCGGCATGTAATTATTTGAAAATTCAAATTTATTGGACATCTTGTTTTTGTTTGCTAAATCTGACAACTCTGCTGGGAAGTTTTTATGTGTTAAGCCTTAAACATGGGCTTATCACTGCCAATAACCTTCCATTCATCAGAATTCTGTCACATGACTCCACCTGGATGCAAGGGATGCTGGGAAGTGAAGCCCTAACTGGGCAGCTTCTTTCTAGCAAAAACTCTACACCTGCTGTTTTATGTTGCTCTAAAGCATAACTGGGCTTCCTTAGTAGCTCAGCTGGTAAAGAATCTGCCTGCAATGCAGGAGACCCCAGTTTAATTCCTGGGTTGAAAAGTTCCCCAGGAGAAGGGATAGGCTGCCCTCTCTACTATTCTTGGGCTTCCCTGGTGGCTCAAATGGTAAAGAATCTGTCTGTAATGCAGTAGACCTGGGTTTGATTCCTGGGTTGGGAAGATCCCCTGGAGGAGGGTATGGCAATCCACTCCAGTATTCTCGCCTGGAGAATCCACATGGACAGAGGAGCCTGGTGGGCTACAGTCCATGGGAACACAAAGAGTTGGACACAACTGAGTGATTAAGCATGGCACAGCACAGAGCATAAATAGCCACTTATACCACTGTGCAATATTACTGTCAATCTGGCTGACTCAAGGGGAAAATAAGTAGTATTTTAAGGTACCTTTTCTCCAATAATCTCAAAGACTTGGCATTTTTAAACACAAGTGTACTGAGGCTGGAACTGAGGAAAACAGGCATTTTTATCCCCTTCTAAGGTCAAGAAAATGGAGTTTTATTATATCAGGACAGTTTGCCTACCCAATGGAGAAAAACATCAGGATCTGATTTTTTCTAAAAATCAGTATTATTTGCCAAATTAAATTAAATTAAATGCTAAATCACATACTTGCCTCTATTTACATATTAAATTCTCATTCAAAAGACTCCAGAGTGTCATTTTGACTCAACGAAATGGATTGTTCTCTGTAGTAATCCTGGAGTCCTAGTGTTCTTTCCTTTTTTTCCTTCATATTTTTGTATTGAAAGGTTGCTGATGTACAATATTGTATGCAACAAGGGTACATTATAGTGATTCACAGTTTTTAAAGGTTATACTCCATTTATTGTTATTATAAAATATTGGCTATATATACATATAGTACAATATATCCTTGTAGCTTCCCTCATATTATTTGGATTGACAACCAGGCAATATACTAAGAAATAAGATGAATTCTCATTTTGCTAATCAAAAGTCAAAATTCACACTGCAGTATAAACTGCCTGGTTTTCTTCTTTGCTCTGAAGACCATAGCAGGACTAAGCCTTTAAAATGTGCAAACCACATGAGTTACTGTGGGCTAGCCCTCCAAGAAAGAGAAAAGGTATAATGTCTGAAAGCTAATACGGAGTTGGGGATGGATGGGCCAGACTACAAGATGAATGGAAAGCAGTGTGGTTGGTAGGGTGTTCGAATTTTTTTTTTTTTTTTCTCAAAAGGAATTTTTTACCCCAGGCCAGAAGCCTTTGTGTCAGGGAGACTGTCTCATTTCTCTGCTCAAAGGCTGTCAGAGATGACTGAGATTTGAGAGCAGTTTCTGATGTTGACGAGGTCAAGGGAGGCAGCACTGCCAGGCATCCGTCACTGCGTCAGCGTGAGCCGCGGGGACACGTGAGCCCCACCGTGGAACCTGGAAAGCTATTTTCTCCGGAGGAACAGAGGCAGGGGGGAGGTGCAGATGAGAGGGAGAGAGGAAAGGCACAGGTCAAATGGTCACCGTGAAGTTTACCACATTAGCATTCAGCCAGAATCAGAGAAACTTTCTCAGTCCCAGCTGGGAGTGTTCTGAAGGAAGAAGTTGACTAGAGGCAAAAATCGTATTAATATTACTGCACTTAATCAATATATAAAAACCCTCCAATGTACTTTTGAGAGGCTGCTTGAGAAAGTTGGGACCTGCAGTGATTCTGATTCCACCTGACTGTGTTTGCAAACAGTGTAGGTCAGGGGCATTCAGACTGTGGGAATGAAGGGGTGGCACTGTGGTCCCTGCCTCGGGAATCGACTGGGGTTTGCATAAAGCTGGTCAGGCCGCAGCTCAGTCACCTTTCTTTTCAAACTCAGGCACTAGCTCAATGGGAAGCAAGTCTCAGTGGACAGGGCCATGCTCTGCTCTGGGAAGGCTGACCCAGTGAAAGCTATTATATGTCATCTCTGGAGGCCAATCCCCTAAAATGGGCCAGCTTTAAAACCTGAAGTGTACCTTGAAGTCCTACAAGGAAATGTGAGCATTTTCCAGATGTCTATGCCTGTTTGAAATCATATGAAAAAATTCATCTCAAACCCAGTGACTTGTCCAAATATCTTTACATCCTTTCTGAAACTTCAAAGGCTACATAAACTAACAGGTCATAGAGAATCTATGGAGATATAGAGAAAAGGTATCTTTCTATTGGCAATCCACAGAAGCACTCCTCGGTTTGGAGGATGTTTCTCCAGTTCCATGAATTTACTTGAGTGGTTCTCTATTGGAAGAAGACATGTAGAGATTCTGGAGATAATTGTGGTTTTCACAACTAGGAGATATTCCCTAGTATTGCTAAATATACTTGAAGCCTCAGGTCATATACCTCCGATTCCAAAACCAGGAATCATTTGCCTCAAAATGTTCATTGCGATGAGGCTAAGAAACCATCACTAATTAAAATATTAGGGTATTCTGGCTATCAGATATGGGAAAAAGCCTCTCAAAAGATCTCACTCACTATCCCAAGATCATTTTCTAAGATTCATAAACATTTGGATTACTATTTACTTCTTCTTTCATTATTTTTTCTGTTCCTCATTTTTCTGTCTGCAGTTATAACAACTAAACCATTTTTATTCAATCTTGAGAGTGTACATTTCCATGAGCCTGTCATAATAAATGGGTTTGTCTCTTTTTACCCTCATAAAAATGCTAACCAAGTCTGAGTTGATCAATGGGATAATTTGATATATGTGAGTTTGTCACACCCTTTGGAGTTGGGCCAGCAGGACTTCAGAGAGATCTATCTTCTAGGATCCTTGAATTTAGAATGAGAAGCCTGTAAAAAGCCAGTTGACCTCTCCCTACCCTCATCCTTGGAAGGAGTAAAGGGGATAGAGTGCAACTCAGAAAGTTTTCCATTTTTTCTACTATCTTGCATTTTAAGATCCCACATTCTGTGGTGTCTTAGCAACTTAGAGTTCCTGGTAGCCCACATTAGCCTTTTGAGCCTTTACATTAGAGTCCTCTTGTGTGAAAAAACCTCTTGGACATTCTTTCCAGCTTCACTGCTTTCAGTGTTCCATCTGTGTTTCTTCTGATAGGTCTTCCAAGTGGAAATTCATTTTCTCTCTGCCCACCCATTGGTCTCATTTCTCTCTTGTTCCCTTGAATCTGCAATGCTTCTGAATTTGGTAGCAAATTTCATTGGAAGGACTGATGTTGAAGCTGAAACTCCAATACTTTGGTCACCTCATGTGAAGAGTTGATTCATTGGAAAAGACCCTGATGCTGGGAAGGATTGGGGGCAGGAGGAGAAGGGGAAGACAGAGGATGAGATGGCTGGATGGCATCACTGACTCAATGGACATGGGTTTGGGTATACTCCGGGAGTTGGTGATGGACAGGGAGGCCTGGCGTGCTGTGTTTTATAGGGTGCAAAGAGACATGACTGAGCGACTGAACTGAACTGAACTGACTGCACATTTCATGACTGTGTTCCTAGTTCTCTCAACTGGATCATAAATAAAAATGTGAAGTAGCACCAATCCTGGCTCATCTGGTCCCCTGTGGCACTTCAGCAGGCACCTTGCCCAACTGGGTACACCGTCATTTGTCTTGACTTCGCCTCCAGTTTCTTGGCTGAAGTCCTTCATTACTTAAAAGGCAATGTAGTTTCTGTTAGTGATGTTGTCATCATATTTAAAATTAACTATATTTCTGAATAGTTCTATTGTCTTTTCTTTGATGGCCAAGAGCTGCAGTATTCTCTCTCCCAACATCCTAAGTAAGTTTCAAGTGGTTTCTAGGGTGAATCTTCAAATACTATCAGTTAAAAAACTTAAATCAGAGATGGATAAATTGTCAGTGCACCCTGCTTTGTTCTTCTTTTGACATCATGGAAAGTGACTATTTGGTTCATAGGGGAAAATGAACGGTATTCCTAATTCCATTCACTTCTTCCACCTTTCAGACAAACTCCAACTCCGATCCTTGTCTCTTCTTTCTTTGAGAATCACTGAGATACATTCGAAGAATGTGCCCTGGCCATCCAGTGCTCCATGGGACTACCCAAGAGGACACCAAGAGGATGGGATAAATCAAGCTGTGCTTCACAGGGAGCCTCCTCAAGCCACTCTTGCCCTGGAGGCAAACATGTCAATTCTCCCATTTGCTTTTGAAAACTGGTTGCCTCCAAACCAGTTTCAGAGAGGCAGAACATTTTAAGATGACAATTACTGCAATGAAGTTTTGAGATCTTTGAGGATGGTTTGAGAGGTGGACCACTGATGCATTTACTGCAAAACAGAACGCTGCTGTAGAAATCCATGCCGGTTTTCTAGGTTAAATCATTCATTCAACAAGTTTTAATTTGAGACCCAGACATGTTGAGTGAACAAGAGGGAAATTCCTGCTTCCAAGGAGCCTCAAATTAAAGCATACAAAACAAACTAACAAATAAGAAAATGCTGGTATGTTGTCAGGTGGTGATAAGTACTACATTGAGAAAAATAAAACAGCGCAAGGAAGCAAGAACAATGTGTGAGAGAACAAAGTGACTATTTTAGGCAGGATGATGAGGGAAGGCTTCTGTGAGGAGCAGCTTTTCACAGGGAGCTGAATGAAAGGAAGCAGCCAGTCTGGTGAAGATATGGGAAAATGTCTCCTGCCAGTGAAGTTTAGGCAGGAGACAACAGTGAACATATCACGGCTAAAGAACAGAGGCAGCTGGAGCAGAGAAAGAGAACAAGGTCAGGGAGACATGGATGGAGGCTGGATCACAGAGAGCCTGGTGGAAAGCACTGTGAAGGGGTGTGTATTAGTTTCCCATGGCTGTCATCATAAATAACCACAAACCAGGTGTCTTCAAACAACAGCACATTTTTCTCTCACGGTTCGGGTGGCCTGAAAAGCGAGACCAAGTTTTCACCAGGACTGGTTCCCTCTGTGAGCTCCAGGGGAGAGTCTGTTCTCTTCCTCCCTCCTGGCTTCTGGTGGCAGCTATAATCCTTGGCCTTCCTTGGCTTGTAGACACATCACACCAATCTCTGACCCTGTCTCCCTATCACCTCCTGCTCTATGTCTGAAGGTCTCAAATTTTCCTCTGCTTTTCTCTTTAAACAGACATCTGTCATTGGATTTGGGGCTCACCTTGAATCCAAGATGATCTCATCTTGAGATTCTTATTTTAATTACATCCACAAAGATCTTTTTTCCAAGTAAAGTCATATTCACAGGTTGTGGGAGTCAGAACAGATATTGTCTATAGAATGGGGGTGAGAGGCATTATTCAACCCACTGCAGGGACCTGGCGGAAGATTCCAATGGGAATTCGACCTGACCAGGTATGTTTTAAAGGACCACTGTGTAGAGTGTTCTGGCAGGGACAAGGGTGAAAGCATGGAGATGGCACACTTTCCCATGGATTCCACTGCTTTCCATTTAATAACTGTGGACATGAGTAATGGGTATGTCAGGATAATGACACTTCAGTTTTTATACATGTTGAGAATTTCCAACATTAAAATAAAAGCAACTTAAGAAATCCAAAGTATATATAAACTATAAAACAAATGTTATTTATACTCATTATAAAAACCTGGAAAACACAAAAATGTCTTAAAATAATTTTATAGAATCGCTTATAATGTTGCCTGGTAGTTCTCCGTTATACCAGTACCAAGTGCTAGAGTGGCTGGCTGCCTGGGGACTGTTTTTCTAAGTTCTTCCTTTTAATTTATTAATAAATTTGAGGCTTCCCAGGTAGCACTTGTGGTGAAGAACCTGCTTGCCAATGCAGGAGACATGAGTTCAATCCCTGGGTCAGGAAGATCCCCTAGAGGAGGAAATTGCAATCTACTTCAGTATCTTTGCCTGAAAAAATCCCATGGACAGAGGAGCCTAGTGGGCTATACAGTTCATGGGGTTGCAAAGAGTTGGACACAACTGAGTGATTGAGCACACACACAGAACATAGTTGATTTCTAATGGTGTGTTAATTTATACAGTAGAGCAGAGTGACTCAGTTATATGTATATGCATATTATTTTTTCATATTCTTTTCCATTATGGTTTATCATAGGATACTGAATATAGTTCCCTGTGCTATACAGTAAGGTCTTATTGTTTATCCATTCTATATATAATAGCTTATATCTGCTAACCCCAACCTCCCACTCCATTCCTCCTCTAAACCTTCCCCTCTAGGGCTGTGTTTTAATCTGAGTGTACTAAATTGAAATGAAGAACTTCTGTGAAGTTTGAAGAGTCTGATCTTTGAAAACATTTTTCCTTAGGTCTCTGCATGTTCTCATATCTCCAGGTCAAAACAGAAGCACAACTTAAGAAACACATTTTCTTTTTTGTAAAACTGCATTTCAGTAAGTTCCTGCAAACCACCAAATGTGGGTTCAGGTGTACAAACCAAGAGTTTCAGTGTAAGATGAACTTCTACAAAAACACCTGGTTTGAAGCTTTGGGGCTTTCATTGTAGGGCTCTTGCTTCACTAGGATCTTCTTCCCTCTCCTCCTCTACCAGGTACACTAATACCATCAGTAATTGTCTCTTCTAGGGGCTTGGCATTTACCCTCTTGTAGAGAACACACCAGCCAAATTAAAAAAAAAAAATGAGAGGGGTACACAAAACTTCACAACACACACAGTCATTTAGGATCGTTACCCCAAATAAGCTGGAAAAGTCGGTTGCAGTGATGGGTGTGAGCTTGGCTGAGCTTTCACCAGGAAAGTGGAAGTGTGTCTTTCCATATTTAAATACCATCACAATGAGCTCACAGATGGATCCCAGATTCGTTCCTGCATCTTTCTGGCGTGCCTCTGCTTCAAACAGGCACAGCACTTGTTCCTCAGACTCAAGACAATTTCCCCTTTCTAAATAAGATTTTGCTCTTCAGTAAGATAATTTTTTCCTACTATGGCTTTAGATTTTTTTACATCCATAATCAGTTTTCAGTGAAAGCTGGGTTTTGTTTTCCCCCTGCATTCGGAAGAGATTTATATTAGGTATTAAAGACAAACGTGGACATTTTTTATTTTTTATTTCCTTAAGCAAGCAAGCAAGAGAAATCCAACAACAACTTGGAGTAGATTTACAGTTAGTTCTTCCATCCTTTCTCTTGCCCTGGAGCCTGATGGGGCTTGAGTGTCCTTGGAGGAATGGCAGAGGGAAATGCTAGGGGCCAATTGCTGATTTTATCATTCAAACACAAAATTTGTTACACCACTTTATCGGTCACAGGGAAAGCAATTATATTGTGGTTCAATTTTCCACTCAATGGCTGTACTGGGGATCAAAGTCAGTTTTTATGATGGGAAAAAATGTTTTGCTATTTTATTTGTTACTTAAAATAAAGAAGTACTGTTATTATAATGCTTTCTGAGGTTTTTCCTACCCCCAATCTCTACTCCTACATGCGATATAGTGGATTATTTTGGCTTTCTCTTTCTCTTTGATTAAATAATCAGTTCTCTTCCCATCCTCTAAAGAGTATTTCACTGTAGAAATGAAATTGGCACGGTTTAAGGCAACATAGCATTAGGACTCTAATCATAACCACGAAGGGCAAAACCTGCCCTATGCTATTTATTCTATTCTAGACGATTACTTTTTCAAAAGAATCAAGCATTGTAATGGTTTCTGTGTGCATGCATGTATTGTTATGTGTTGTTTTATGCTCCTGTTTACTGTTGCTTGTCTTTCATGTGAAATAATACACATACCTTTCAGTTATATTTAAAATTCCTTTTTCGCTATAGAAAAAATTGTTAAGTGGGATTAGGTGTGGAGGATGAGTCATATGGAATTCTTAGTAGGAATCATACATTTTAATTCAACAATAAAATTGGATATTTTCTTTATATAATCTTTTTCTCTTATTGTCTTTCTTCTAATTGAAGAAATCTAGTGAGTAAAATTTAAACTATCAAAACCAAAAGTTATAATTTTTCTAGGGATCTAACCTGAGCACTAGTTGATTAATAACCTTTTTGTTTAAAAGTTCCAGTTTTAAAGCCAGAAACCCAATGATGGGAACCCCAAACGACTGTGCTATGGGGTTGAAGTTCAAAATAGGAATGGATAGCTAAGAGAAAAGTAATATTTTTATTGAACACTTATTCACATTTATTAAGAAAACAGAGACAAGTGACAGATATTTCCCTCTTTCAAACTATATCAAGTTCACCCTCACATTGCTGGTTGGTTTCAGCTTTTACAATTTGATTGCCATCATCTTTATTTTTTCTGGTCTCCTGCTAATTGCCTCCAGGCTCAAGAGTCTTACAGCATATCCCCTGAATCCAGGAGCAGAGAATTTTGGAATCTGCTGTAGGTGAATAATTACGGCAATAACTGAGCAATGGTCTAGCTACCACGGGACACTTTTGTCCTCACTGTAGTCCTTTGGGCTATGGCAGGGAGATGCATGTGAGGCCCCATAAAAGTCTGCATTGGGAAGCAGCGAACCAGCCCGAGGGCAACAGCACCATGGGCTGGCTGGGTTCTGCCTTCCTTTCTGCTCATCCTTGGAGCTATTTGTCTGGGGTTTTGATGACGATTAGGGTGAGCGCTAACTTTGAAAGTAGGAGAGTTTCTCTTAGCAGTTTCCCTAAGGTTTGCCCACTTTTGTGAATTTAAAGTGCTTTTATATAATGTTGAGCTTTATGACTTGGAGCAATAATCTGAGTGTCAGAAAAAAGGCAAATGTGCACCAAACAAAGATATTTCTGACAACTACAGCTTCTGTTTATTGAAGGTCTAGTATGTGCTAGGTTTTGTATATACATGGTGTATCATATCCTTGGAGCAGCCCTACAAAGCACAAATTATTACTCTCATTTTTTTTTTACTCTCATTTTTTAAGATGAGAACATTTAGAACCTAAAATCTACTTAAACTATTCTTTAGACTATTCCCCAAATTACCCTTAGAACAAGTGCTTACTATGTGGTAAAGAGTATGCAGATAACAACATTAACATTCCAAATATAACAAGGCTCCTTATTTAATCTTCTACATCATTTTCTAAAATTTTAAGCTTTTTTTTTACCTTTATATACACCAAATGTTCTTAGGCACAAAGATCTCTAATTAAATAATTTGACCTAAAGTTTAACTTGCTTTGGCAAGGCAGACTAATGCAACTTTAGCTTGTCCATAGAGGTATTACTGTTTAGATAATGTTCTGAAGTGAAAATATCATATATTACATCTTAATAAATGTATTAAAAGCTGGCAATTAGTTTGCTATTATTTTAATTTGTACTGGGATGAAATTACAGTTTTATTCTATTAAACAAAATGCATCTTTTTCAATGTAGTGACTGGAGTAGTGACTAAGTACTGTTCATTAAAATATTACTTTGATTTAGATGTTTAGATGTCAAAATAACTAGACCAACTGTTTTTCCTTCCTATTATTTTAATAAACTTAATGCTGGGGTCTATTCATCTTGTGATAATCCAGTCAATCAATTAATAATTTACCTATAAATGGTCAGCTCAAGCCAGAGGCAAAACAACCTGATTTTGGATAGGACATTGAAAAAAGTAATTGGAATGGGAATAAGTATCTTAAATATCTAGTTTTTAAAAGCAAGATTATCTAAATGAAATATGGTGAATATAATCCTAACTATTGCTCTATGTTCCCAGTGGGTTGTCTCTACATATAGATTAGCTGGTTGCCATGACACCAAGTTCCCAATTTAGTGCAATATAAGATTGTAAATGAGGCTAGTTCTCTTTACTGTGATGCTGTGATGTATTTTAAATAACATTTTAAACTTTCTTTGAATTGTGAACCAAATTTTTAAGTGGTCTTTTTAAGATGTTCCTTCCAATTTTATATAATTATATATTAATTTTGACATATAAAAGCTCCAATTCTAGTAAAAACACAAAACTGAACACCTTGCAAACCATTTAATTACCCTCCCAATTAAAAAAAAGCCTAATATGCAAATTCCAAATTTAGAAAGTAATTGAAGGGAGCTAGTAATGATTATTATTTCTTAAGAATTTTTCACTTTACCTACAAGATAATGGATTTTTTTAAAATTCCAAATTGTTCTTACTCATTTATTTTGGCACTTACTGTATTTGCATTTTTATTATCACCTCACCTGTTTTTATTCCTTACTATGGAATACCCTTTTAAAAGGCAAGATTCATGATTTTCTTATTCTTTCTTACTACACTGCTTAACACATAAGGAACTAAAATAGTGAAGCAATTGGGGAAGGAAATGGCAACCCACCCCAGTATTCTTGCCAGGAGAAGCCCAGGGACGAGAGAGACTGGTGGGCTGTGTCTATGGGGTTGCACAGAATCGGACATGACTGAAGTGTCTTAGTAGCAGCAGTGAAGCAATTAGCTAAATATTATTTGAAACAAATTTTAAGAAACACATACACCTATGTACACATAGCTGTTTCTTTTCTTAACTCCTATATCTCTCGGATGTATTAAGAGCTGTTTACAAATTAGTTCTAACCTTTTCTAAAAAGTCTCTTTACTTCTTGTATAAAACACATAAGATAATTTTTCATAAAGAAAGTATTACAGAGCTAAATTCTTTTCCTCTGAAAGAAATGTCCATAGAGTCACAGAAAGAATGCACTGAGCCAAACACTTTCTTCTACAGTTTTCAGAGAAAATACTCTTTTTCTGTCCTTTTCCTTTGACAGCACAAAGAAGTAAAAGAAAGCAAATAAATAAAATATTTTACCTCCCCCTCCGCAATGTTAAGTCCTACAATCCCAAACTTTTATTTACAAACACTGGATTTCAAATAGCATCATCGGTCAATAAGACTGCCATTTCAAGCTTAAAAGCATAGCTGATGAGAGACATAATGATTGCTTAAAATGTCCTAAGGGTATAAAAACTAAAGTGGAAAGAGAATTATTTAGGCATAGCCAAAGCATAACTAAAGAGAGATATAACTGGATGGAGAAACACTGTTAAAAAAAGAAGAATCTCAGAGAAAAAAAAAATCAGCATATAAAAAAATCCCTCAAACTTTCTTAACAGTCTATTGGGCTGTGGAAGTGGTTCTAATGGAAAGTAGCAGGAAAAAGCCAGGAGTGCTTAAAATTAGACCAAAAACTACCAAGGACAAAACAAGGATGAGGACAACCTTGCACAGATAGGAAGTGTATAAAAGCAATGAAATAAAGTCTCCTATGTGTAAGCATCTTATTTGCAGAAATTAAATACCAGTGTTTGTTCTAAGTTGATTTTCCAAGAAACTATGCTAAGTAGAGTACCAATGAATAATTTCTAACAGCCCTTGAAGTAAAATCCTAAATTTCACTCACAAAGTTAATAATTATTTATATGCAAATAGCTTCTAAAATTGATATTCTATTTTATCTTAAAATCTTATATATTCTGTTCTAAATAACTAAGTAAAAGTCAAGTTCTTTGGACTTTTCTTCCCCAAACCTATTTCCCTCCATATATAACCCTACTTAAAGTAACAGAAAGATGAAGATCAATGATTTTCCTTCCCAGCTATAAAAGTGCCAAGATTCTTCAGTTTGATAAATTTAAATGAGTTGAAGGCATCTCCCACATGGGAATCTGTAGCTCTGGCTCATGGTCGGAGATAAATTTTTCAGTAAACCTGCACATAGGGTAAGGAACGGAAACCTCCCTAATTTTTTTCCCTCCCTTTATCTCTTATTTCTATTGAAGGATAAATAAGCAAGAATTTTCTTTTTCATTTGAATATCCAAAAGACAGTATTTTGGATAAAACCAAGAAGATTCTAGACAATCCAGAAATTTCTGAATGTAAGCAAATAATTGCTATTCTGCCTTATGCCAAGAAGGTTGTCTCCTTGATTGTAAAGGCATCCAGTTAATTTACAGCATGTATCATAAACAGATAAACAGCAAATACTACCTTTATATCTTAACTTATGTATGTATGTATACCATATATATGTGATGGAAGTGCCTAGCAAGGGTGATCCATGAAATTGCTAGGTTAATACTGGGGCCATCTTCCTCCAAGGGCTCATTCCTTCTCTTGACTTGAATGATGAGAGGCTAGGGCTGTTTGCCACTCTTTGATCCTCTGCAATTAAGGTTTTTACTGCCCTTAACTTCTTTTTAGTTTCATTGTGTATTTACTCTTGGTCCATTCCTTGCTAAACAACAATGGATTCCAAATGCAATAAATAATTAAAAATAAAAGATGATGCTGTGTCCTGGGGCAAAATCAGCTTATTTGTTGGACTGGTCTGACAAATCCATATTCAGTAGAGTATCTGAAAAAAATCAACTAATATTCAGTTGAAACCATGATATAAACAGTGTATGTAAATTCAAACCTCGAGATTGTTAGGGTAGCATTTTAACTCCTCAAGATCACCCTAGGCTTGAAATTAAATTTAAATTGAACATTTTGAGAACAAATCTTGCCAATTCAATTTATTCTTTATGTGACCTTGGGCAAGTTATTTAACTTTCCTAATCCTCAGTTTCTTCATCTACAGAGTACATGTGTATGGCAAGAGTATGCATTCAAATAGGAAAGGAAACCTAATAATATGTATCTTTCAAGAACTTAATGAGCCCTGGATGAAATATGTGACTGGACACAATATTTTCTCAAGGAATGATATTGTGCTCTATTTATATTAAGTAATTTGTTAATTTATGGTATTAAACATGTACTTGTGAAACGTTTATTATCTGCTGAATCTTGGATCTCAAAATGTAATCCAAAGACATTTGGGTGTCTCAAAGACCCTTTTACAGTACTGTCAGAGTCAAATTTATTTTTGTAATAACACTTTAACAGCTTTTTGAAAAACTTTTATTCTCTCACAAGTGTACAGCAGAGTTCTCCAGATTTCATACAACTTGCGAGAAACAAGAGCTAAATACAGAAAGAGATTTACAAGATTGTGAAGACGTCTTGAGACAAACAAAGCTTAATAATCACTGTGTTAAACTATATTGGTTCATTTTAGGGGGATGTGTCCTGAGATGGACTTCTCCATGAGCTGAAATTACTCACCTAATAATTCATACAACCTTGTAGAGGAAACTGAACTGAACTGTAGAGTTAAAATAGGCATGCTTAACAAAACTAGGAAATTACTCATGATCAGTTCAGTTCAGTTCAGTTACTCAGTCGTGTCCAACTCTTTGCAACCCCATGGACTGTGGCACGCCAGGCCTCCCTGTCCATCACCAATTCCTGGAGTTTACTCAAACTCATGTCCACTGAGACGGTGATGCCATCCAACCATCTCATCCTCTGTCAGACCCTTCTCTTCCCGCCTTCAATCTTTCCCAGCATCAGGGTCTTTTCAAATGAGTCACTTCTTCACATCAGGTGGCCAAAGTATTGGCGTTTCAGCTTCAGCATCAGTCCTTCCAATGAATATTTAGGACTGATTTCCTTTAAGGTGGACTGCTTGGATCTCCTTGCAGTCCAAGGGACTCTCAAGAGTCTTCTCCAGCACCACAGTTCAAAAGCATCAATTCTTTGGTGCTCAGCTTTCTTTATAGTCCAACTCTCACATCCATACATGACTACTGGAAAAACTATAGCTTTGACTAGACGGACCTCTGTTGACAAAGTAATGTCTCTGCTTTTTAATATGCTGTCTAGGTTGGTCATAAGTTTTCTTCCTTCTTTCAGTTTCATGGCTGCAATTACCATCTGCGATGATTTTGGAGCCCCCCTCCCCAATAAAGTCTCTCACTGTTTCCATTGTTTCCCCATCTATTTGCCATGAAGTGATGGGACCAAATGCCATGATCTTAGTTTTACGAATGTTGAGTTTCAAGTAACTTTTTCACTCTTCTCTTTCACTTTCACCAAGAGGCTCTTTAGTTCTTCTTCACTCTCTGCCATAAGGGTGGTGTCATCTGCAGATCTGAGGTTATTACTCATGATAAAACCCCCCAAATATAAAAACACATATGCAAAAGGTTATCAATTGCATCACTGTTTTAACTGGTGTCATGTGGGTGACAACCTAAATGCTCAAATCTAGAAGAGAGTGGAAACAACTACAGTCCATTCAACAATGGAGTACCATGCAACTGCATGTAAAGAATACATTGAAAGATAAAAGAAAAGAATGAATAAGAGCTCAATAGACTGATTTGATGTGATTTCTAAGACACAGGGTAAAGTGAAAAACGATCAAAGAACAAGAGTTTCTATTCTCTATCTTTTGTTCAAGATAGTTCAACTTAGTAAAAAGTTAACCAATTCTTGAACCTGCTAAGCCAAACAGTCACACTTCAGGAAGACATCTCTCCAGGATTTTCAATTTTTTTTCTGAAATTATATATAACTAATATTTTCTCTTTAATTTTGAGAAGTCTTGCCCCTAATTGCTAACTAAACTGTATGAACATACTAGGGAAAATCATGTAAAAGCCAATATGCTTTGCTCAGTATATTGTTGTTACTTCATTTTACCAACAGCATATAAACCAAAAAAAAAAAAAAAACCCAAATTGCATTGTCACAGAACGGACTGCTTTGCTAATAATTTTCACTTTTTTAAGGCAATGAGTTTCCTTAAGAGCAAAAAAGTGAATTAGAAGCCCAGCTTTGTCACTTGTTAGTCATGTGGCCACGGGCTCATAATATAATCTTTCTGAGCCTCATTTTTTTATATGTAAAAACTAAGATACTAACACCAGTTATTCATATTTGCTAAATGATATAACGCATGAAATTCCTAGCACACACTCAATAAAAGTGCCTATTATTACTGTCTTCATTAGCTTTGTGCCCTTACTTTGGCTACCTCACAGCACTGAACTCTATGTCACACAGACACACAAGACATACACAGATAAACAGAGGCACAAATAAGTATGCTCAAGATTATCCAGTCTTATATTTCATGGCTTCCTCTCCATTTTCCCCTCCAATATATGAATCTGGGAGAAAAACAATTCAGCCCATTAGAGATAACTTTTAAAAATTGTTATCATTCTTATCATCCTTCTTCACTTATGTTTCACAGCAGTCCTTCTTATGCACCTTGTCTGTCAGCAAATAATCCACTGCAGGCATAAATGGAACAATACATAACTATAAAAACAACCTGAAACTGTATAATGATCAAACAAATAAGCTACAGTGAGTAGCTAAGTGATAAAACAGTTGAGTGTGTACATCAAATTCTTGTTCTGATCTTGGAAACTTTGCTCATAAAGTTCCTTCCACCTCGAATGTCCTGCTCCCCATTTTTCAAATCTATCTTGAGTTCTTAAATACCCCTTCAGCCTTTATCACGTCACCAGAACCAAATGAGCTTTCATAGTTCATTGGTCTACAGAGGACTAAAGTATATTGATTTGCAATGTTCTTCAATTATTTTCAATGTGTACATAGTTTACACAGCATGTTTTTAAGTGGGAACCATCTTTTATTCTTCTAATGTACCCTGCCACAGCATCTACAAGTGTGTGCCATGTATTATCAGTTACCTATAAAGTCTTATCAAACTGAATTGATATGCATCTTCTCACTCAATTTTGTAAAGATATTTCAAACATAAGGGATCAAGTATTATATAGCAGTGCTATAATATTTATAAAATATCACCCCTGAGACTTTATGACAAGGAATTTATGAATTAGATTGCACAAATTATGCCATCTTATAATTTTGTCTATTAACCTCAAGGGGACGTTATCAGTTGTGGAAATTTTTTGACAGGTTGTCATATTTCAATCCAAGTTATAACACATTCTGACATTCCAAAAATCTTGATTTAATGTGCCAGAAATAGACAGTGACTGTCACTGATGGTTTTGTATGTTCTGAACTAAATTCATTCCTCAGGGTCAGAATACTACACCTCAGCAATGAGATTTCAACATTGGTTCTGATCCAGGTCAATGAATAAGATATTATGCACCCAAGCTTTACATAGAAATAATAAATGGATTGGGTTTTGTCCTCCGCCTACCAGGCTCTTTTCCACCTCTACCTCCCAGTAGTTTAAGAAAAAATAAAATAAAAACAACAGCAAAATTCTACATAGGATTGGGAAGGAATAATTTCTTAATCAAAACTTAATTTTCCTTGTAAATCAGGCATCAGCCTAGGGTGCAAAACAAAACAACAATAATAAAATCATAAGCTGTGCTGTATGGTTTTATTTATATTCATATAAACTGAAGATCAAATAGTCATTTAGAGTACTTTGACTCAACTGAAGTGTACTTTATGTGGTAAACAGAATAATGGCTCCCACAGACGTCTATAACCTAATCCCATGAACCTGTGAATCTGGAGGCATAATTAATTGAAGGATCTTAAGATAATTCTATCCACTCCAGTATTCTTGCCTGGAGAATCCCATGGACTGAAGAGCCTGGCAGGCTACAGTCCATAGGGTCGCAAAGAGTTGGACACAGCTGAAGCAATTCAGCATGCAAGCATGCAAGATAATCCTAGATTATCCAGATGGGCTCAGTGTAGTTACAACTGGTGGAAGAGGGATGCAGAAGAGTGATGTGAGTCAGAGAGGGAGATGACTATGGGAGACTGGTCAGAAAGACGCTACCATGCTCCTCTAGAGATGGAGAAATGAGGTCATGAATCAAGGAATGACAGCCTCTTTGAATGTGAGAGAGGCAAGGAAAACGATTCTTCCATAAAGTCTCAGTATGTAAAAGAGCTCCATCTCCACCATGATTTTAGCCAATGATTAACTGGCTAAAATCCAGCATGATTCATGCTGGACTTCAAATATACAGAGCTATAAGATAATACATTCATATTGTGTTAAGCAACAAGTTTTGTGATAATGTGTTATGGCATCAATACACTAATACACAACTCT
Source organism: Antilocapra americana (assembly GCA_007570785.1). Taxonomy (NCBI): domain Eukaryota; kingdom Metazoa; phylum Chordata; class Mammalia; order Artiodactyla; family Antilocapridae; genus Antilocapra; species Antilocapra americana. The sequence goes on from ML661332.1 coordinate 1,957,585, forward strand.
ATTTGCATGAAATGTCATCTCTATGATGCCATGACCTTTGATTTATTTTCTGCTCCTTTACAACTCCTAGAATGGTGCTTGAGCCATAATACACACTTAGTACACGTCCTTCGAATAAAATACTGATGCAATCTTTTATAGTTTACCAAAACAGTTCCAGTATATTATCTACCCTCACTCTCACACCAATTAATTCCTTTCATTTAGGTATCATTAACATCTCTTGAATTTTACAAAGAGGAAATATTTAGTAATTTCTTCAACATTATCTAGCTGTTAAAAGGTATGGTCAAGGCTCCAGACAAAGGCATTTGACTTTCAGTGATCCCCTTACAGTGATCCCCTCACTGGAGGACTACACGATTAACCAATTGCAGTTCCTAAAAAGAAACTGCAAGGGAAGTTGTCGGATATAGCTCTTCTCAGTGCCTAGGGGGAGAAAATACAACTAGTGGGGATCTAGACAGTGTGGGGATCTTTGTGTGGGTCACAACAAACTGGACAATTCTTCAAGAAATGGGAATACCAGACCACCTTACCTGCCTCCCAAGAAATCTGTATGCAGGTCAAGAAGCAACAGTTAGAACTGGACATGGAACAACAGACTGGTTCCAAATTGGGAAAGGAGTATGTCAAGGCTGTATATTGCCACCCTGCTTGTTTAACTTATATGCAGAGTACATCTTGAAATTCTGGGCTGGAGGAAGCACAAGCTGGAATCAAGATTACAGGGAGAAATATCAATGACCTCAAATACGCAGATCACACCACCCTTATGGCAGAAAGTGAAGAAGAACTAAAGAGCCTCTTGATGAAAGTGAAAGAGAAGAGTGAAAAAGTTGACTTAAAACTCAACATTCAAAAACTTAAGATCATGGCTTTCGGTTCCATCACTTCATGGCAAATAGATGGGGAAACAGTGGAAACAGTGGCTGACTTTATTTTGGGGGGGCTTCAAAATCACTGCAGATGGTGACTGCAGCCATGAAATTAAAAGATGCTTGGTCCTTGGAAGAAAAGCTATGACCAACCTAGATAGCATATTAAAATGGGGAGACATTACTTGGCCAACAAAGGTCCATCTAGTCAAAGCTATGGTTTTCCAGGAGTCATGTATGGATGTGAGAGTTGGACTATAAAGAAAACTGAGTGCTGAAGAATTTATGCTTTTGAACTGTGGTGTTGGAAAAGGCTCTTGAGAGTCCCTTGGACTACAGGGAGATCCAAGCAGTCCATCCTAAAGGAAATCAGTCCTGAATATTCATTGGAAGGACTGATGCTGAAGCTGAAACTCCAAACTTTTGGCCACCTGATGTGAAGAAGTGACTCATTTGAAAAGACCCTGATGAAGGGAAAGATTGAAGGCGGGAGGAGAAGGGTCTGACAGAGGATGAGATGGTTGGATGGCATCACCCTCTCAATGGACATGAGTTTGGGCAAGCTCTGGGAGTTGGTAATGGATAGGGAGGCCTGGTGTGCCACAGTCCATGGGGTTGCAAAGAGTCATACATGCCTGAGTGACTGAACTGAAGTGAGACAACCTGCAGATTATCTGTGCCACACTGAGCTACCTAAAGGGATCCCCTATCCTTATGTCAGAGACATCTTTTAAAAAATAGGTCTTAGCTAAGGGAAGATTGCTGCTATGTCCTGCTTGTCACCTGCCCTTCAAGGAGTGGACTGCAATCGATTCTTCCACAACATGCATGAGGTGGCCCACCAGACTGCATATCTCCATTACCAACACAAAGACTGAGAAAATCACTTAGTCTCCAGCTTTCCCTCCAGAGGGCACCTCATTAAGGAGTGGGTGGACGGAGGCTTCATCGATCACCTTTCCATTCTGTAGGCGAGATGGTGACCATCCCACCATTCCATGGTCGACTGGACACCTCCCTGCAGGACAAAGGGCAGCTGGATCTCTATATTAATATTGCCAACCAGGACATACTGTTCAGGGCAAACTGGGTAAGGCTAAACCAAGCCCTTTTTCCGTCAAGCAAGAGGATAATGAAATCATTGTATCAACATGGCCCTGATGATGAATTAAGTTTTTACTTAAAGAAAGTTGCTTTGAACAGAAAGCTCAAAACTTTATAATGCAAAACACATTTTGGGCAGTTTTTGATGGAGGTGTCTAATGAAATTCATTATAAAAAGCCTGAAAAAAATATGTCTTAGCTTATCATGTTAATACTCTTGCTTTCAAGCTAGGATAAAGACTAAGGTCCATAGCAAGGCATCTAGGGCCCTTGATCACTGGCCCTAACTTCCTCTCCCACCACACTTCCAGGAGTCGCCTGTCCCTCTTGAACTCTCCTCTTCCCTCCGACTCTGTTCACTGCTCTACATGAGCCTCTGTTCCAATCCTGGCTGTCAGTTGTAAATGACTAAAGTAAGTGCTTTAACCTCTCTCAGCTTCAGTTTCATCATTTAAAATGCAGAATAATAATACTCATCTGTGAAAATTAAGTACAAGGGTATTTAAATACAAGGGTATTTAATCATAATAAAGACACATATCTCTGCCATGACTTTAGCAGAACTGAAACTCTGCTTTCTATAATTAGAGCAAATGTAAAGCCTAGAATACAAACATACTCCACTGTAGCATGGGTTCCAAAGGACCCACCCTGATATATCCCTGGAAACATTGTCCATGGATGCCAGGCCAGCTCTCCAACCCTCCCATAAAGAAGCCAAGGGGCATCATGGACCCTTTCCAGTTTGGCTGGTATTAGAACTGCTTTAAAAGAGTAATCCAAGTTCCCTCTAAACTTGTTATTCAAATAAACTACACTCACCACTGCTGTGGGCTTTATTTTGTCAGGACCTGTCCCCTGAAACTTTTCAGGTAAGGTCTGTGTGCTGCCAGGACCCTCAGGTGTTAACCATCAGTGGCTCCAGCTAGCAAAAAAATTATGTATTTAAGGAATGGTGTGTTTCTGAGTATTCATTTTATTTAGCTTTGTTTACTCTGGTGCTTTGGCCTGAATTGGTCAAACTATACACTAAAATATAAAACTCATTAAATGAAGTGACCAAGGATTTATCATTTCAATAATACTGATAACTTCAGAGTATTGGTATGTTTTTGGAGGTAAACTGAGACATGAAAGGTTGCCTACACATCCTTCCCATCCAACTTCAAGTACAACTTCTTTCTAGAAGTCTTCTCTGACAATCTCCAAGTGCACAGACTATACATGGGCTAGCACTGCTCTCTCCACACTTGGCTACAGAGTGACTTTTGATATTTTTCATTCAATCAATATTGATTGAATACTTCCTATGCCAGATAGTGTTCCAGATGCTGAGGATACATCAATAAGACAAAAATCATTCCCTTCCCAGAATTTACAATCTGAAAAAAGAGGCAGACAACTATACATACATATATATAAATATATATATAGTGGCTCAGATGGTAAAGAGTCTGCCTGCAATGAGGGAGACCCGGGTTCAATCCCTGGGTTGGGAAGATTCCCCTGGAGAAGGAAATGGCAACCCACTCCAGTATTCCTACCTGGAAAATCCCATGGATGGAGAAGCTTGGCAGGCTATGGTCCATGGGGTTGCAAAGAGTCTGACACTACTGAGCAACTCACACACACACACACACACACACACACACACACACACACACACACACACACATCCAGAGAAAATTAGTCAGTATTCTCTGTTTTGAGTATCTGCTCTGTTTGGCTTTGATCATATTAATTTTAACTTTCTAATTATTGTTATTTCAAGTGTATGTACCATGCGTCTTTGTGTTTTCACACAGATAGTTCTCAGGAAATTATGCCAAATGGGATTTGGGGGTACCCTTCTTTAAAGAGAAATGTATGAACACATCTACCAATATTAATTATAACTGCATTGTAAAGAAATCAAGATATTCACTAAAAGAATTTCCTACATATGTAGACTAACTTTTATGGCAAAAAATAAAAATGAATTCATTAGTTACGACTCTAAATTCCTATGGATAAACATGTTTGTTTTTCATTTGTTAGGCACCTGTGCTAATAAAATCCTTGGATTCTGAGTTTGATAGCAGTCTTAATAAAAGTAAGATTATAGAAGCAGCAATAAAACCTATCATGCATGATTAAGTATGGAGGGGCAAATTAATTTGGCACTGCTTTGACAGAAAATTTCCCTTTGTTGTGCCTATATGCCTGTGTTTTGTACCAATGGCTTTTGTGATTCCCTAGTTTAATCATGCCTTTAAGGTGATGAGCTACATGCGGATGGTAGACTATCAAACTCTAGATGTTTATTCAGGGAATACACAGAGGTAGGAGCAGGCACAGAGTCCTGTGCTGCCTGTGGCATTTACACAAAAAAGAAAGCCTACTATTTTGCAAAACATTGAATTACTCTATGTTTAAGATATCTTCTAAGGACAAATTCTAATTTTGGTACTTTAATAGCCGAATGTGATACATATTTACATCTTAAAATTGAGATGAGAAAGTAACATCATCTATTACGGGTTAAGGAAAATCCATAGTAATCTATACATCCACAGTTTCCCCTTAACATCCACCTTCTATCCCATGAATAGGTTTTGAGGTGCCTGGAAACTTCTGAGGTGCCAGAAATATTGGATACAAAGAGATGGCAGACTTCTATGAGAGGGCAGGAAATTCAGAATAAAAGGAAACGTTAACATCTCCTTTATTGAGATGATTAAGAGTCCGTGATTAAAAGTGGCATGAAATGTGCTATTAATGAATACAGCAATTTTACGAGTTTATATACACCATGATGTAATTAGGGTAAAATATAACTAATGAGAGGAGGACAGAAATTTATGTTTGCATGTAATATATAAGGCAGTTGCCTAAGATGAGCTGGTAGAACCACTAGTTTCCAGCTTTAGTGTTTGACAGTTATGCTGTGTTCTGTTGCAACAATGTCCATATAGACTTTCATCTTATGCACGTGTGGGTTTTCTAGTACCCTTACATGCAACTGATCAAAGACACCTTAATTAATGTCAGTGCTCAGAAAATGTAAGATGCTGCCTAGGTTAACGTATGGTTAGTTCTAGCCCAAGTTGTGGTGGAAAATGTTAAATAATTTTTTGTGTGTTTAAATCTGCAATAATACTTTAAATTTACTTTGATTTACTTTCATTTGAATTGTATCAGTGATACAGGATTTTCCTGGATTTCACAAATGGTGAAAATAGATTACTTTTTAAAGCAGTTCTAATATCAACCAAACTAAAAAGAGCCATAGTCCCCCGTGGCTTCTTTATGGGAGGGCTGGAAAGCCAGCCTGGCATCCATGGACAATGTCTCCAGGGATATGTCAGGGTGGGTCCCTTGGAACCAGGTAAAATTCACACATTCATTGTTTGTACATTCATCTATTCCTACATTCATCCAACAGACATTAAAGGAACACGAAATATAGTCTAGGAATTCTGTCAGATGCAAAGATGAATCATTCACACATGCATACTCTAATGGAAGCCGGGAGAAGCAAAAAATACAATTAAGCATAAAATAACACAGAATCTATTAAGTACCTTAAAGATGAACGTGCCTTGGCAAGGACCAATGTCTGTTCTCACTACCAGTAAATACTAAGCTTGCCTGGAGGATAAAGAGCTTTTGTCCAGCAAGGTAAATGAGAACTTTCAAAGGCAGGGAGGGAGGTAAAAAAACAGACAAACGAAAGAAGAAAAGTGTTAAGTATGTGAAGATAAGAGAGGGGAAACTTATAGTTAAGTTTCCTATCTTCAGTTAAGATGACTGAAGAATAGCACAAAAAATTCACTGGGTGAAAATGAAGATTGCAAAGGTGGGTTATCAGAAACAGAAGGTACCAGACCCATTACATTCGTAACAGGCTTTTCCCATGAGACTTCAATTCACTTCTGCCAAACTCAAGACAATTGACAAAATTTAGGGCCACTAGTATATGGAGAGGTTTTTGCATCTATTATGAGTTTAAATAAAAAGAAGAAATTATTAAAGTTTGCATTATCATAATTATCAAAGAATAAAAGGAATATTAAAGTTATCCACAAGAAACCATCTTTAAGGTAGTGAGAGTATATACATATATATATATATATATATATATATATATATATATAATATCTGCTCATGGGAAAACAAAGCTATCCTTATAAATTGAGTTTCTCTTCAGTTCCTCATATTTTTACCCTCTGTTTCTCTCTCCTAAACTTCAGTCACCTGATAAACTCATTACCATCTCCAGGTCCTTCAATAGCTTCTTGAGGAAGCATCACATTCAGTAAAAGACAGTCGCCTCATGGTTATTTTCTTTGAAAGATACAATCTTGAGACGTAAATAAAACTGTATTGATACGATTCTCGACATGAACAGGAACCAAAGCTTCACTCTGTTAAGGCACTAAACTTGGTTCACAGTGGGTCCCCTAGAATGGAGACGCTGAGCCCTTCTGGAGAGTGTCGAGCAGGGCCTTTGAACCTCATATACCTGTACGTGCTTGGCAGTTAAAGCACATTCAGATGCTCTCTACATCCCCTATGCCCCAAGTTTATGCAACATTCATAAACTCAGATCTTGTGGCATTTGGGGGACTTTAAAATAGAAGCGCTTTGAGGGTGTGTGTGTCCTCCTCTGTAATGCTGTGGTCAAACAAGTCATACAGAAGGCATATGAGTCAACGCGGATGCACGCTCAGTCATGTCTGACTCTTTGAGACCCCATGGGCTGCAGCCTGCCAGGCTTCCCTTTCCATGGAATTTCCCAGGCAAGTATACTGGGAATGGGTTGCTATTTCCTTCTCCAGGGATCGAACCCCGTCTCTTGCATCTCCTATATCTGCAGGCATATTCTTTACCACTGTGTCCACATGGGAATCCAGATGCATCAACACACTTTAGCAACTAAAATCACTGGATTTCTGAGCATGCATATGGTATAGGTTCTTAAGTGTGTGCTTTCTGGATAACAGTTTTTTACCTGGCCTTTGATTTCTTCCTGAAAACTCATTCTCAAACTCTTATGGACTCATACTCTAGAACAGAATGCAATCTTAACAGCTGCTGCTGCTGCTGCTAAGTTGCGTCAGTCGTGTCTAACTCCGTGCAATCCCACAGACGGCAGCCCACCAGGCTCCTCTGTCCCTGGGATTCTCCAGGCAAGAATACTGGAGTGGGTTGCCATGTCCTTCTCCAAATCTTAACAGAGATTATCATTAATATTTGATACAGCAATAAACCTTATTCCACCTAGACCCTATGTGGAACCTATTAATGAAGAAAGACATGTGTTCTATTCTCACGTCTTAAAAAAATGTATACAGATAGTGCCATGCTCGACCAAATAAGCAAGCATACTTTTTGTAGTCCTAATTTTAACCCCTGTCCAGCATGGAAGATGAGGGAGCAATGAGCCTATGTTTGGCAAACAGTAGAGAATAAATGAATGAATGAGGTTTATTTTCTGGTTTTTAACAGTTGAGCTCCTTAAGCCTATTATCAGGATTCTACTTCCACTGCTTTAATGCAATCTTATATGAGCAAAATATAGCAGTCCTTCCATTCTGAAGAAGAAGACCACCAGTCCTCACTTTCAATCTCAAGATAATCATCTAGTCAGCTAGCGCACTTAACGAATGTCTGCTCTGTGCCAGGGACTGTTTAGAAACTGCAGAGCTGAATAAGATACTGCAGGTCTCTGCTCTTAGAGTCTCTGTGTGTGAGACAGTGGGGGACAGAAGGTGATAAATGCTGGGTTAAGACAAATCAATACTCAACATCATTTGTTATTAGGGAAAAGAAGACTACAACAGAGATACCACTACATATATCAAAATGGATATATTTCTTTTAAATGGCAATATCAATTGCTGATGAGAATAGGGAGCAACAGAAATTCTCATTCATTGATGGTAGTGATGCAAAAATGGTACAGACTTTGGAGTTTGGCAGCTAATAGTCTTATCCTGTGACTATACTTCAAGATATTTATTCTAGCTGGAGTCAGACTGTGGTTCTACACAAAACCTACATATGAATCTTTACAGGCGTTTACCAAAATCACCAAAACAACTGAGATGTCCTCCAAAAGGGGAAGGTAAGCAAACTGTGGTCCATCCACACAACACAATATTCATTGAGAAGAAGAGTGAGCTAATACATCATGCAAAAACATGGATTTATTTCACTAATTTCATACCATGAAGTGAAAGAAGCCAGTTTGAAAAAAACTACATTCAGAATGATTCTATTTACATGATATTTGGGAAGAGGCAAAATTATAGAGATGTTATCAATGCCTGTAAATCTAAAGCTATTCTTAAAAAGTTTATATTTTAAAGAAAGGGTAACTCATAGAGGAATAAAGGATAGTTTGGGGAAGAGATAATAGTTCCTTTTTAGACATGTATATTTGAGGTGTCTATGAAAGGTCTGTGCTTCCCAGGTAACACAGTGGTAAAGAATCCGCCTGCTAATGCTGGAGATGTAAGAGATGCAGGTTCGATCCTTGGGTTGGGAAGATGCCCTGGAGGAGGGCATGGCAATCTCATGGACAGAGGAGATGGGCAGGCTACAGTCCATGGGGTCTCAAAGAGTCAGATACAACTGAGTGGCAAACACACACACCTCTGGGCCTCACTGTCAAAGATTCAGATTAAGCAGATGCATGTGGTTTCGAGGCTTTGTTTTGGGTTAAGGTTGTGAGGATGAGGATACCAGGCAAGGGAAATATAATTAGCAAATGCAATCTGGAAGCAGAGTCACCAGCGTTAAAGAAGAGTATGAAATGTAACATTGATGGACACAAAATAATTATGACATTATTTTGTCAAAACCGGGGAAACAGAGATGTTGGGCCTACATGAGGGAACTGGCAGGGAGAGAAGCCAGGGTATTATTCTAAGGATACACTAAGCATATCTCATCAGGGAGAACAAATGGTAGACAAGGATGGGAATAAGGAATAACAGAGATCCTGGTGGGCAGGAACTGGGAAATTATTTGGGTAGTCCTTGGATTGTGGGGGAGGTAATAAACAATATCATATTAGCCCCTTAGGGAACTGTGAGTAGCTTAAAACTTCCTCAAGCCTGAGATTTGAAGGGAGGGAATGCATTAGTCAGAAATTTTTTATTAGAAAAACAGAAACCAATTCTGATAATTTAAGTGGAAAATAAATGCACTACAAGGATGGTGGGTTGCTCTCATGGAGTGCAGACAATGATGGGTAAAATAGTAGATCTTCCTTTAGGCCCTCAGACCACAGGGCCCCCAGAAACTACAAGGAGAAGACTAATGCTATGTTTTCTAAGTTTTTTCTACCTCCTTCAAGAGTTGAAAGTAAGGGGGGAAAAAAAAATAGACCATGTCATGGGTGGCCAGAGACATTTAGACCTTGAATGACTTGATGCCATTCAGTTGAGAATTGACCCCAAACTCAGGCTTGGATGAGCCTGTAGGTAGGACTGTGATTGTTTCACCTTCACCCAAAAAGGGAGAGAGGAACTATCATGAGGTCTGATCAACTGTAAGGACTTCAAAGTTGGATGTCAATTTCAAAACAAGATTATCACAAGCAAAATCCAAAAACCGAAGCAAACTGATACGGAGCCAATCCAGATCATACTTTTGTGAAGACTGTTGCTACCATCTTGGTTAGTGATGTTTCCATCAGAAGACTTGGTCAGTCATGACTTAAGCTACAAAACGACATATGGCATCTCTTTAGGTTCAGCTTACTTCAGTTTCCCAATGTAAAGTCTTGTCTTACAATTTACATCATGCTTTACTGAAAGCAAAGACTGTTGAATCTTGCCAGTACATGACTTCACCCCCACCACCCAGTGCTCTGAAGAATACTAAATCTATAGTTGGTGTCCAATTAGTTTTGTAAAAATAATAAATGGATGCTCGGATAGATAGAAAGATGGAGACAGATGAATGGATGGATGAATGGATAGATGTATTCCATAAAACTCCTACATTTCTTTATAAGGAATAGGTCAATCTCAATAACAATAATGAATAATCATTGTGTTTAGTTAAGGGTCCACATGAATCTGCAGACTCTATTCTAAAGCACAGGTCAAGCTTCTCCAATACGTTTGAGATTCACATCCCTACAGTTGGGTCAAAGTAAAACCAGATTCTGGATCCTGGCTGCTATGAGTTGAATGGTGCCCCCTCAAACACACACATACAGATGGCAATGAATCTGCCTGCAATGCAGGAGACCCAGGTTCAATTGCTGGGTTGGGAAGATCCCCTGGAGAAGGGAATGGCTATCTACTCCAATATTCTTCCCTGGAGAATTCCATGGACAGAGGAGCCTGGAAAGCTTTAGTCCATGGGGTCACAAAGAGTCAGAGACAACTGAGTGACTAACACTTTTTTTTTTCCAAAAAAAATATATGTTGAAGCCCTAACCTTTAGTACCTCACAATGTGACCTTATTTGGTCATGGGTTCTTTAGCGAGGTAATCAAGGTAAGATGAAATCATTCAGGTGAGCCCTAATTCCATATGACTGATGTCTTTATAAAAAAAGGAAAATTTGAATATGGACACATGAAGAAACAAGGGAGAAGACTGCCATCTACAAAACCAGAAATGTTTGAGGCTATCAGAAATTAGAAGAGAAGCATGGAAAAGATCTTTCCTTAACACCTTTAGAAAAAACATGGCTTTGCCAACACTTTGATTTTGGACTTTTAGCCTCCAGAACTGTGAGACAATAAATTTCTGTTTCTGATTAATTCAGTTTGTGGTCCTTTGTTATGGCAGTCCTACCAAACTAATACAGTTAGAAACAAGATGTTTTTGGTGGGGGAAAGGAATGTCTGAACCCATGTGTGAGCCTGTTTCCTTAATACAGAAAAGACTTTTGATCATTCAGTTCCTATTTGTTATAAAAAACTATGGACAATAATCTCATTAACTTTTCAACAAACTCATCAAGTACAGAACTCACTAGCTCTGAGGAGAGGAATTTGAGACACAAGGAGATAAACCTTTCCAAACATGTTACCATCAAGGTGGTGGTGGGGGCGGGAATATGGTGGTAGATGGAAGACAAAATGGGGCCATAAGAAGGATTTTTTTCTTTTAGTGGGCAAACTAAGAGTATGCTTGTATGATGATAAGACAAGGAAAAGAAGAGGACTGCGTGAGTGACATCTTTATGTAGGTTAAATGGAAAGGATCCAGTGTAGCGGGTGTTGCATACCCCAGACTATGTACCTGTATTATTAGTTTTCTTATTCTTTCTTCTCCACACCTTCTGAACCATGATTTTTAAAAACTACAAAAATCCTATATTAAAAGTTTACCTTACCAAAAAGAAGAATTAGGGGGTGATTAATTCCATTATAAAAAATTTTAAATAGCAAGCTCCCCTAGTGCATTTAAAGGATTTTTAATATTGAATTTTCACTTCACTTTTTTAAGGAGTCCATTGCATAACACAGGGTACATCTGTATACAATTATACAGTACAGAGGTAGACAGACGTGTGGCTACACAGCTATGCCTATAGTTTAGTAAATTAAGGTATAATATAGGGCATTCCCCTAAAGACTTAGACTCTAATAATTTGGGGAGATTGTTTTGCTTAATTTTATCTTGGCAGGATTATAGGTTGGAGGTTGTTGACATGTTAGCATATTTTTTACTTGAGTGGATGTTGCAGCTGTCTGAGAATATACTGTTTGTTTTTTTCCTAAATTAATAAGCTCAAATGTAATTTCTGGTCTCCTTCAACGCCTCTGTGTTTTTATATATTCTGTACAAGTGCCTCAATGTTCCATTCTATTATAACTATAAAATATAATAATGCATTAAAGGGAGGTGGTAACGTTTATCATAAAGTTACAGTTTTTCCACTTTGCTTTCCAAATCCATTTAAGTTAGCAGCACAAAGCATAGTTTCTCTATAATGCTCATGTTCATAGCAAAAGCATATAAATATTCCGTCCACTGAACTGGTTCATAAAGAGAACATTATAGGAAGGGATATTTTAGGTAACATCAGTACATATGTGTAAACCCCATATAACTTTAGGCCATAAATTCACAGGATCTCAAACTCTTTGTGCTGAGAGTTCATACAAACTTCTTAATGAGATCAGAAGAAAAGCACCTGCTGGCAACTCCTCCCCTGTAATTATTATATTGGTGGAGTTCCTGCTTTACCTCTAAGAAAACGGAGTTTAATTAAATTACAGCCCTCAATGATTAATTAAATCATCTAGAAGGAAAAATTAAATGTGAAAATGCAGCCAGTCGTCTGAAATTCCTCCTCTCCTCTATGGTGGCCATATTCCCACTGTAACTACAGAGTCCTGAAAATGTGGCTACTCTAAGTTGAGATGTGTAAAACGGACACCAATTCTCAAGATTCATATTAGAAAGAATACAAACTATCTCATGAATAATTTTTACAGTGATTACACACTATGGTAATATTTTGAATGTATGCGTGCTAAGTTGCTTCATTCATGTCTGATTCTTTGTGACCCTATGAACTATAGGCTCTTTTGTCCATGGGCTCCTCCAGGCAAGGATATTGAAGTGGGTTGCCATGCCCTCCTCCAAGGGATCTTCCTGACCCAGGGATAGAACCTATGTCTCTTACACCTCCTACATTGGCAAGCAAATGTTTCTCTAGATGTTTCCAAATCGTACCTTCTTCATAGTCCATGGTGGGGAGACTAGCTAGTTGATTACCTGCCGGTTATAGTTTGCTTACTAAGTAATTAAGATCACAGATTATGAAACAAGAGTGCTTGTTTCTGCTTTCTGACTCTACTTCTTCATAGATTCTACTACCTTTGCTGAGTCTTGGTTTCCACTGCAAGAAAATGGGGGTTGTGGGGCACCTGCCTCATATAATTTATTAGGAGTACTTAATGAGATAATTTGCATAAGGATTTTAGCAGACTGCCAGCCTTGTAGAGTATTCAAGAGCTGACATTTTTTGTTCAGACAGAGCTGAATTTTTAAAAAAATTGATTTTGATTGCCTATAGGCAAGGCATATATTCTCCAGTTTAGCCACAGACTCTGACATTCTCTATTGTTTATACACAATTGTTTGAATTGTCCTGGTCCTGGGGACATTTAAATTTGTGCAAGTGCCAGGGAATTGTTCAAACAAACCCTCTTATCACCAGATCAGAGGAACTTCAGGCTAAATAGAGATACTAACCAATCAAAAATGCACATGATTCAATTAGTGGTTTTATCTATCTATCTACAATATTCAGAATGTGCCTCTCTCACTGAGGCCCCCCCCACACACCATACAGTGATATAAATTGCTGGCATTAAATTGGAGAATCATGGTTTAAAGATATCTGAAGTATATCTCACCAAACATACCAAGAGTGGGTCTTACAGCAGGCCTAAGGGGTAAAGTAATCAAAGTTCTTCTAGGCCCAAAAAAGGAGGGAGGAAGCTGGCATGCTGAAATATTCTGTTAATAAATGAGATAACTAGTATCTATTTAGGCACAGTTGATCACTGAGGCCATTGCGTAGTTAATTAAACTCTACAGATAGTTAATAAAACACCATTATGTTTGGAGATCTGACAAGGTTATTACCTCACTTATGCTTTCTCTTGCTTTATTTTTATCATGAATACTTGGGAGATCAACCCTCATACAGATTATGTCCCTTTAGGCAAAATCCTTAATCTCCTAGAACATTGAATTCTATTCTAAATGACCTTTGAGGCCCTGAATGGCTGGCTTACCCCTCACCTCTTAACCACTTCCCTAGTTCAGTCTGACTATGCTGTAGCCACTCTGGTTTCCTGATTGCTCTCCAGGAGTCCAAGTCTGTTCCCACCTCCAGACCTTTGCACATACTGTTCCCTCTGCCAAGTATTCTTTCCCTAGATACCCCACTGGCTCCCTTGTTCATCCTTTGCCTCTGGCCATCTTATGTAAAATTCTATTTATTCATCATTGCAATCCTAACATGGTTTTTCTTTCAATTTTAATTTTCATACCATGTTTCCTAACAAATAATAACAACTGTTGGTGAGGACATAAAGAAGTTGGAATCCTCATACACTGCTGGAGGTCATATAAGATGGAGAAGCCAGTCTGGAAAAGTATGACAGTTCCTCAAAGAATTAAACATAGAGCCAGCATATGATTTAGAATTCTACTCCTGGGTATATATCTAAGGGGAAATTAAGACCTATGTCCACACAGAAACTTAAATACATGTTTACAGCTGCATTATTTACAATAGCCCAAAGGTGGAAACAACCCAGGTGACAATTACTAATGAAAAGATAAACAAAATATGGTATATCCATGCAGTAGAATATTATTTGGCCATAAAAAGAAAGGAAGCACTGTTACATACTACGGTATGAATGAACTTTGATGCTAAGTGAAAGAAGCTAGTTACAAAAGATCACACAGATTCCATTCATAAGAAATGCCAAGAATGGGGAAAGCTATGTTGACAGAAAGTAGGTTAGTAGATGCCTACAGCTAGGTGGAGGGGGTTGGTAGTATAAGGCGTGAGAGCTAAATGTGTATGAGATTTCTTCTGAGTGTTGAGAATGTTCTAAAATTCACTGTGGTGATAGTTGCACATATCTATGAATACACTGCTGCTGCTGCTAAGTAGCTTCATTCATGTCCAACTTTGTGTGACCCCATAGACGGCAGCCCACCAGGCTCCCCCGTCCCTGGGATTCTCCAGGCAAGAACACAGGAGTGGGTTGCCATTTCCTTCTCCAGTGCATGAAAGGGGAAAGGGAAAGTGAAGTCGCTCAGTCGTGTCTGACTCATAGCGATCACATGGCTGCCACCAGGCTCCTCTGTCCGTGGGATTTTCCAGACAAACCACCAACTTTATATATTACACAGATGAACTGTATGTATGGGAATTATTTCTCAATAAAGCTATTTTTAATAGCATATCAGTTGACCCATCAAAAGCACTTTGAATAATAAAATTACATTTCCATATGAAAGATTGATCTTCACTCCAACTCTGCATTTTGTTTGTAGCATGGTTATATAAAACAATTCTGATTCTATGTTATACTTTTTTGGTTTCTCTTCTAGTTCTTCCTAACATTGCATAATGATAATAACCTGTAAAAGTTCTATATCATGTCCTCCTGAGTGCTAGAGTCCAGGGGTTCAGATTTCTTGGCAAGTAGCAGGTTCACACTAAATATACATTGGATAAACTGGGATCAATTTCCTATATTTTTATCAGTGATGCTGTGCATAGGAGGGGCTTCCCAGGTGGATCGGTGGGTAAAGAATTTGCTTCAGTGCAGGTGACTTGGGTTCAGTTCTTGAGTTGGGAAGATCCCCTGGAGGAGAGCATGGCACCCCACCTCGGTATTCTTGCCTGGAGAATCCCATGGACAGAGGAAACTGGCAGGCTACAGTCCATAGCATCACAAAGAACTGACACGACTGAAGAGTGTGACACTTAGCTCACACACATGTGCACAGGAGAGTGGATACTTACACACAAAAAAAGCAAGTTTAGAGTTGAAAGGAAGCAAAATGATTTTATTTTAATGCTTATAGTTAGAATTACTTAAAAATAATGAAAAATGCTTCTGGGGTGAAAAAATTATAAACATAGCCAATATTGAATGAAATGATTAATGATATTCCTTTGAATAAGAACACGAAGGTTGCCACAAAGATGAACTTATAAAATATATTTATTGTCTGAAAATGTGCAAAGACACTTTTTCCAGTTTTGTTTAGTATGACTATTTGGATGGAATGACATTGCTCAATCAATCACTTTATTAACCAGAAACTCCACTTAAGAGGACAGTGCTAACATGTTGCCTCTTTGAATATTCCTCTTGGTGCCTCTGCCTCAAAGATGCTGCCAATCAAATGCAGTACCCAAGTGTACACTTCCAAATGGGTAGTGCATTAGATTTTAAAGACTTACAGAGACTCATTCCTCTTGGTGTTGCCCCTGCCTAAACCCACTGTTGTCCAGTTCCAGGTCATCATTAGGTTTCTGCTTGGCCGATAGCTTAAACTCAACCCCACAGATAAGTCCAGAAAGCTTGGTATACAAACTTCTCTTGGTAAAAGAAGGGACGAGGAAGGAATGCTCGTGGTTTTTTTTTTTTTTTTATGTCTCTATATGAGAAAGAGAAGCATTGTTCAATAAGCTCAGCTTTAGTCTTTTTTACACATGATATCGGAAAAATACACTTTTTGCAAAGCTGTCTTGGATGGTTCATCTATGTTAGGGTGGAGTTGGGGTCTTAAGGAGGGTGATTCTGGTGAAACTTTGTGTACTATGGTCACAGAATGCAATACTTGGGTCTGTTCTATACAAAAATCCATTAACTTTTATTGACTATGCCTCCCATGCATCCTAGTACATGATCTGAAATCCTGACACCTTAAGTTGGTAAGCTGTATAATATTAAGCAAGTCACTCAACCTCTCAGAGTCTCATGTTTTCCCTCTGTAAAATGACAATAATAATTGCATCAACTTCTTTGGGATATCATGGGGATTAAATGTATTAGTTCATATAAAGCCACTCATGAGTTAATTCATACAAATTCTGCCCTCAAACAACTTAAACTCAAATAGAAAGAAAGGCAGTTATAATTATAAACTTGAACCAGACTCTTAGGAATTTAAAGACTTTGCAAATCATTTAAACTTTAGAAGTTAAAACATCAAACTCCTAAAAGAAAAGGTAAAATAATTCTATAAAAATAAAAACCATGTGCAAGGCAAACATCCATAAGCAAAAACAAAACGAAAAAAATTACTAACTAGGAAACATATTTAACATATACTTCTTTAAAACATGAGGAGCTTATATAAATAAATATACCAACAACACAATTTAAAAAATGGGCATAAATGCATTAACAGAGAATTCACCAAAAAAGAATCACAAATAAATCGCTCTAAAACATATTAAATTAAGTCCAAACTAATTTCTAATCAGGGAAATACAAACTGAAACTAGACAGATACCATTTTTCACCTGTGGAGGAGGCAGATACTTTACATGAAACAATACTTTCATACTCTGCTTAGTATAACTTCTATGGACATAAGCTTGGCAATATCCAAAAGAAATTATAAATGAACATGCCATGTGACCCTGCAAGTCCACTCAGAAATTTATGCTACAGATACACTTGATATGTCTACAGTGTCTATAATGAGCAACATGGAAAGTTGCTCACACTAGCACTTGCATATTTTAAATATGTAGAAGTGACTATATGATGGTAGTGTCACATCAGATATGACACTATATGATGATACATTGGTACAACTTTTCTTGGGAACAGCATGGATATTTACTTTTAAATATATAATCTATATGTGTATGATTTTAAATGTGCATTCATTTTGATAGAGTAATTTCATTTCTAAGCCTGGGGCTTTCCTGGTAGCTCAGATGGTCCCTTAAAAATAATTAAAGTAAACACACTTCACTAAAAATATAGGATAGTATTTATCCTATATAGATAAATATAGGAAACCATAAGGCCATATACTATGAGCTCTGTGTTGGAAAATACTGTGTCTATTCTCCTCAGAATTGGGTCCCCAGTACCTAGCACAGCAATGGCACAGAGTGGCACTCAATAACATTTATTCAATGAATGAATGGACAAGACATAAAGATATATGCTCAAGGACATCCACTTCAGTGTTTTCATCATTGTAAATGGTGGAAATCCTCAATGTCCATTTGCAGAAGGTGGTTTAAAGCTGTCCATTCCACTTAGAACAGTAACCATATCTATAAAACGTCTCTGTTTCTTCTTCTTGGACACTCTTCCCCTTGATATGCACACAACTTTCCAAGTCTCCGCTGAATACCAGCTGCTCAAGAGCCCTGGCCAGCCCATCTAGAATAGCAGTCTTAACTTGCCTGCCTAATCTTGCTAAATGTTTTCTTTTTCCTTTACTCGTAGAGCAATTATCTGTTAAGAATCACTGAAACTATTGAAAAAATGATTTACAGGCAGCCCTCTCTACCTGCAAGTTCCATCCCTGGATTCAAGTAACCACAGTTCTGAAACCCACGGATACCTAGGGCTGACTGTACCAAACCATTTTGTAAACGGTATCTATGATTTTGGTATCAAAGCCACCTTTGAATTCATATTTTCTAGATTCACATCAGCAAGGCCTCAAGCCAAGTGGGCTTCATTTACACTTTACCTTTTCCTTAAACTAAGATGAGAGAAGTGATTTAAAATATGAATCCTGGGCAATCCTTTTCTTCATAAATATTAAAATGCCAGCAATGTTGAAATAATTAAGGCTGAACTGAAACACAATGGTTTCCAAGTTGCAGCTCTTCCGGGGTAAAACCTTGATGTTCCCTTACCAGGTCAAAAGAACTTCCTTGCAGAAACTGGCTTCAGATTACAATGGTCATGTCCCAGTATCAACAGAAAATCAAGTTCATACCGGAACTTCGGAACTTCAATGGTTACTTTCTTAAGAAAAAATAAGTATGCTTCTGGTGATCCTGCGTTCACAAGTAATCATTTAAGTGATGTTAAATAATCCAGTCTTCAAGCAGAGTAATCATATGGTCAAACTTTTTTCCCTGAATGCTTTTACATCAGAATTAAATGAAAATCCTACTTGGAAACCTCAACCAAAAATTTCTACTTTGTAGGTTTTTTAAAAGTACCCAAATGATATTTGTCGACAACAATGACCTACTATATAGCACAGGGAACTATATTCAATATCTTGTAATAATCTATAATCGAAAATAATCTAAAAAAAGAATATATGCATGTGTATATGTATATAACGGAATCACTTTGCTGGTATGCCTGAAACTAACACAACATTGCAGAGCAACTATATTTTAATAAAAAATTTTCAAAAAGAATGCAAATGAGATGGTGAGTCGCAGCCTCATACCCCACCTTGAGCAAGCTTCACCTGGGGTCAGCAGAGGTGACCAGCTCTTCCTGAGCTCCCAGTGGATGGGCCTCAGGCCATGGTACACACATGTACCATGTATGTACCCTCACACACACACATATCCACACTCACATTCACACACGGAATTCTTGAGCACCGCCAGGTGAACTTTCTTTCCTCATTTTAAGTACAAACAAGTTTGTGAAGGGAACAGTATCCTTCTCCTGAGTAGGAGAAAATACTGGAAGCCTTGGATCTGCTAGTTCCAGACCCTAGCACTGGCTGAGGAACAGGAAAAGGGTTGGGATTCATTGGAACAGGGGTGGATCCCTTAATCATAGACGTGGCTTTCATGATGATAAGAAAACATTCCAGGAAGTTTCAAGGGAGAGAAAAGGAGAAGAAACTCTCGCCCCTGTCTCTCCTCTGAAGGAAGGAGCCGCGGCTCCTTGCAGAACGACAACCCTGAGGATACAGCAGTTGTCTTCAAATCTGTGACCATAAAAAATCATTATCTCTGTGAAATACAGCAATTTGGGAGATAATCAAACGGTGACCAGGGGGCAGAGCTGCCAATCTGAAGGATTATGCTCCCTCGCGCCCGCCTGCGCCTGACCTTCCTGGGAGCCAGCTGTCGGCGGCGAAGACGCCCAGCCACTCCGGGCACGTTCATTAGGCTGCCTTCGGTGCGGGAGCATTTGCATAACACCCTGGCTTTCTTAATTAGTACTTCATTTCTCCCTTGACTTATTTTGTAGCTAAGTTCACGGTCTCCCCTCCTGGATTTTCTTCCCTTTGCTGAAATATACCAGGAGTAAGAGGAGGTAGGCCAGGAGCAGAAGAAGGAGAAAGGAATAGGACTTGCAAATGAAGACGCTGGTAATTAGAAATTAATATTTTCAGATCCGTGTCAAATTTCTTCATGAAAAAACTAGGAAAGGAGATTGCTTGAGGAGAAATTTATCCTGGCAACTTCTGATTCCACTCTACACCCATGGGCTGTGGAAGGGATACACCGGGCACATTCACTGGCCTCCTCTGCCCCCTGATTTAGAACACATCCTCTTAGGGGTAGTAAGTCTTTGGTTTTAGATTTCCAGAATTAACATGCATTCCGTCAGAGGGAGGGATCATGTCTATCCACTAAGCAACTGAGCTGGTCTCAAATTCTAATGAGGGCTTGGGTGAATCATTTCCTAGCAGCTGTCCACATTTCCAATTTCTTACTCCAACCTCTCTCTGGCTGGATTATTCTATACTGGTGAAATGAAAATAGCAGCAAATACATTTAATATATGACTATCACAATTCTCCTATATGGAGAATTCTGGTCCAAACAAAAAAAAAGCTACTCTTCTGAAGCTAGGATTTATTTTACCTGATCTGAGGAGTAGAAATGCCTCAGCTTTCCCACTTGGTGGCTGTGGCCTGGGAGAATAACGGATCTTGAATTCTGCTCATGAAGAGAAGGCAGACTCTGTTACAAGCCCAGGAGACACCTGATGGCTTCCTAGAAGAAAATAGATAGTAATCATTATTAAAAGCCATGATAGGTGATAATGAACTTAGTTCTGAGATGCACAAATCACATCACTAAGTATCCGTAATTATTTCTAAAAAGGCTCAATTATTTCAGCATCCACTGTATTCCTTTCGTTTCTTTAAAATAAATGATTTACTCTATAAAGTAAATCATTCTACGTGCATTAAAATACTCACAGGAATTTCTTTCGACCAAATATCTAATAAAACTTGATCCTTATGGAAAGCAGAATGTTGGACAGAGTGAACTAGGATGGTACTAAAAAATCTTTGATATACACATGAACCCAAACTGCTATCAGTAGTCATTAGAGAATTTACCTGATGTTTCTCTATACCAATAAAAAGATTAATTGATGAATGTCACATATATAAAATAACACAAATTTTATTCTTTATTTCCATGGGTAAGAAGGCTTTAAATGAAAAGACAAAACCTAAACACTAGAGTCTAAGTGTGGCTGCTTAAGGGAAAAAAGTCTATCTTTAAGGCAGACTATTTTAGTTGTTTTGGCTATTAAAAAAAATAGTAACAACCAATTGCATTTTGATTGCATTTGTGCTGAACATACTAATTTAAGTCATGACCACTTTGAAAGTTGTTAACCTATTTTCTTTAAATATGACTTGAGTCTCCTCCTTGAATGAACTCTGTAACTAAGCCAACATAAAGTTTGTAGCTTCAATGCAAACAGTATCTTGACATTACAGAGGGAAGAACTTTAAAGCACATCTCTTGTAACCCCACACCAGCTGAATATATTTTGCTATAACTATTAAGGCACATACAAACATACATACAAATAAAAATTAATTAATTAAATAAAAAGAAACTTTCAACATTAATTCAAGAAAGGAAATGTTTCAACTCCAAACCATTATTTTGGAGAATGTTGTAAGCAGTCAAAAGACATAGCTTGAAAGAAAAAAACATATCTATTAAAAAATGCGATACACATTCAGAATTTTCCTGTCCAGACCACTTTTCTTAAAATGTAAAATTTATAAAGTTATAATTATGTGGATTTTTTTATTGTATGTACATGTATACTTGTATATAGAATAAATGAATTTCTATATGGTACAATATGTGAATGATAATTTTTATGACTAACAGATTCTCTTTAATATGTAATCATGCACACATGCATAATTTATAAGCAACATATACCTAACCACATTTTCAAATGCATTTCCGCTTTACTGGTCTTTTTTTTGTTTTCTTTTTTTTTTAAACTAAAAGCTAGGCATTTTTTCACCAGGGACTTTTTCCTTTTTCTTAAAAAAAGTGAATGCAGTTACTGAACTACAATTAAAACTCTGTAAGAATTCCACTGGATAAGTTAAAAACACAGGGCAAAGGAGAGGCCAAGAAGTTATGTTGGCAGCAATATATATTACTCAAGAGCAATAAGAGGGGGTAAAATAGTATGTGAAGCGAACATTTAAAATGTTAAGCTTTGAAATATTTGCCCATAATGTTATTTTAACATAGTTGGTTGCACTGAATGGATGTGGGTCTCTGTCCCAAGTGATACTTCTGTGAACATAAAGTGTCTGCAGGTGTTTGCCTCCAGGTAGGTCACTGAAAGACAATGCAAATGAGGACAATTTCCCCAGTAGCAGCAACCATAGAAATTAACAAGCAGAAACCTGGTAGACACTGGCATGCTTCTCTATAGAAAGATAAGTTTCAGGGCATTTTAGAATTTGCTCTCCATTAACTCCTGGATTACCCCATCCCTCATGTGTGCCACCAGGTCATAAGCATAGAAACTGAATATAAGAAATTCTCAATTATCCACTTACAGATTATGCACTTTGTATTTTATTCAGGGTATATTTGACATCCCACACTGGCAGCCAGCTGCCATCACTGGTGTGTTTGCCTCTTGCAGCACACTCCTCCTTGTCAACTGGCCAGCACGGAGGCACATAATTTTAACACAAGCTTCAAGTCGGCAAATCTATACCCTTCCCCCATAAATGTAATATAATACATTCCTAGTTAAAAAAAAAAAGTTTCCTAAATTATGTTTTAAATTATTACTACAAACAGTAGTTCACTTTGAAGACACTGTCAGTACAGGCAATAGAAAGGAGGTAAAAAAGAAAATGAAAATAATTTACATGATGAGTCAAGCTTTTTTATTTGCATTACTCTTTTTTAATTCTTTTCAAAATTCCATAAGATAGGTATTAATGTCCCCATTTCACAGATTAAGAGACTAACACATTCATGGATTGAATAATTCCCTGAAAAATCACAGAGCTGGAAAACAATGATGTCAGTACTTGATATCAGATCTCTCTGATTCTAAAGCAATTTGATTTTTTTCCCCACAATTAAATGTTGCCCTGGCCCTGGATGCATATGCAAAGTTTGCAAATAGTTTGGGTGATTACAAAATGAAAGGCATCTACAAAAAGGAAGTATTCCTAATGCAGTGGAACGCATCTAATGAAATAGCTCACAGATGTAGATAATTAACACAACATACATAATAAAATCATTCAAATTTAAAAACTACCTAGAATGATATGCCATGTTCACCCATAGCATGCCTGTTAGTCAAGTCCAAGCAATGCAGAGAGTATAGACGAGCCCTCCTGATCGTGTTTCTAGCATTCTGACCACGCTTTTCACACGAAGTTTTTCTCATAACATATACCATCGCTGGTAATAAAGAACTTGAATTCTACAACACTGATGCAACGAAATGTTCTGCTACAGGACTGCATAGCAACCAGACGTCCACAGTGGAAGGTCTGTGAAAGACAATTAAATACAGTACTTTCCCTCCAGGGCAGTATTGATCAAAGGAATAACACATATACATGCTTCATCATTCAAATGCTAATGAATCTATAAACCTCATTATTTCTTATCTATCTTTGGGTTTCCACAGAGGTTTTTGGTGACATACCATATTTACGCCAGTAATGTTTGCACTTTTTAATATGCATCTTCTGAGCCCAATAACAGACAGGGGATCATGAATCTAGGAAAAAATGCTATATGAAGATAATCTCAGAGAATGCAGATTACGAATGGATACAAACTTTCCGACTCTCTGAAGATTAATTTGTGTCAAACAGGATTATTACTAGCTAAAACAACAACAACTAAGGAAATATTTATTCTGTGAACTTTGAAATTCTCAGAACACAGATGCTCTGAAAAAGATATTATTTGTTTCATACGTAGTACGCAGATCTACAAACAAGGGCAACGATCAGAGGGCTTAGGAAGAGAAGCTAATCAGCTGAGATAACGATGCAGATACAAAATAATTTCTCTGTGTCCTATTGGATATCCTTTTTCTTCATTACACTTTTTAATGTATTTTGTTGTTGTTGTCATTGCTTGTTTTTTGAGAGGAAGGGTTGTATGTTGGAAACACTGGAACATTTGCAATCAGAAAGATCTGGGTTCAAATCCATACGACTTCTTATCTGCAAAGTGATCTTAAGCAAGTTATTAATAATTAATCTCTGAGCCTTGGTGGTTTTACCTATAAAATGGGGATGATAATTATTGTTACCAGCTATGCTATTTAATATGACTTACTCATCATTTCTGAGTTGTGGGTTTCCTCCACACAAAATGAAATTCATAACTACTTCATAGCATGTACCAAGGATTAAATGTGATAAAACTACACACACCTAGCACAGTACTAAGTTTCCACCAAGTTCTGAGTAAATTGGCTGTCAGTACTTTATGCTAGAAATATATGCTCAAGGCAGAATATTTGTTAAAAAAAAAAAAAAGCCCAATAATCAAAGATAATCTTTGTGTATTTTGGTGTACCACCTTCTTGTCTTTTTTCTATGTGTAGACATTTTTTGTAATTTTTAAATTTTATTAATTTCCTTTTTAAAATTTTACTTATTTATTATTTTTATTTATCTTGGGCTGTGCTGAGTCTTCATTCATGTGAGCGCTTTTTCTAGATATAGCAAGCAAGGGCTACTCTCTAGTTGCAGTGTGTGGGCTTCTCATCACGGTGGGCGCAGGGCACGGGCTCTAGGGCACATAGCTTTGGCAACTGCAGTACGCGGGCTCAGTGGTTGCTGCTTCCAGGCTCTGGAGTACAGAGGTGTGGTGTATAGCTGTGGTATATAAAGGGTATAGTTGCTCCAAGGCATGTGGGATTTTCCCAGATCAAGGCTTGAACTTGTGTCCCTTCCATTGGAAGGCAGGTTCTTTACCAGCAAGCTGCCAGGGAAGCCCCACTTATTTTTGCCAGGAAAATTTCATGGACAGAAGAGCATGGTGGGCTACAGTCCATGGGGTTGCAAAGAGCCGTGCATCACTGAAGCAGCTTAGCATGAGGATGAGATTATACTGTCCATAGTATTGTAGCTGCTCTGATAACTTATTATATAATAAAGTTTTCTTCTCTCATTAATAAATTCCTTGCAATCATCATTTTAATAGCAGTGAAATAGCATTTTGGGGTATAATACAATTTGCTTCAGTCTAGTTCCTGAGTTCATGCCTCAGAGAGGGCCGTTTGTCTTTATTTTGGGGCTTCCCTGGTGACTCAGTTGGTAAAGAATCTATCTGCAATGCAGGAGACCTGGATTCCATCCCTGGGTCAAGAAGATCCCTTGGAGAGGGAAATTGCAACCCACTCCAGTATGCTTGCCTGGAAAATTCTAATGACAGAGGAGCCTGGCGGGTTATAGTCCATGAGGTCGCAAGAGTCAGACACAACTTAGTGACTAAACCACCATTACAATATGTTTAACTAAATTATGATGTTTAATTACTATACTATCTCATTAGCCACATAGCTAAATATTTTTGTTTAATTCTATTAACTAAAGTGCTTACAGGTAGCCCTGTGCCAAGAGATACATGAAGTTGAGAGAGTTGGGAAAAGAAATATAAAGAAGGATCAATTTCTCCAGCAGCAATGAAAGAAAGTCAAAGGAAAACTATATTTTTACAATGAAGAATGAAGGAAATGGAAATGGAAAAATGCAACACATAAGCCTCTTTTTGGAGAGTTTGACAGATTTATCATTCTAAAAAGTATTAACCAGAGAAACTCTGATGTCCCATGGAACCTCTGTGTATTAAGATTCCTGAGGATAGATCTTAAAGTCATCATATTAGTAGCTCAAATGCTGTGATACTGCACATATTGAAGGAGAGTCTAGAGAATATTAGAAGTTTATAGACCTGAAAACTCTGCAAGGCCCTAAAGTCCTTCAGAAACCCAGAACAGAGCTTGCATGGATGACCTCACTTTCATCTTCTTTTTTTTTAATTCTATGTAAAACCACTAATAAGCTTTCCTTGAAGAATTAGCAGTTTAAAAATCCCAAAGAGTATTTTTTTTCTTATACTGATGTAAATTAGCTAGATTCCTCTGTACAAATATCTATATTTGTTAAAATGCAAAACAAAACGGCACTGAAGTTACATTTAGGTAGAGAATGTGAACGAAATAGCAAACCACCCCTTTTCATAAAATGGACCTCTTTTTTCTAAACACATATTGAACTAAACCGCTCAAAAATAAAATTTTTAAAAATTAAGGAAAGGAAAAAGAAATGGGATACAGAGGCCAGTGAGCTTGGATCACAAGTGGGAACCTCTTATTTAAATCATCCTCTGAGCAGAACTGGGCTTCCCTGATTGCTCAGACAGTAAAGAATCACCTGCAATGTAGGACACCTGGGTTTGATCCCTGGGTCGGAAAGATCCACTGAAGAAGGGCATGACAGCCCACTCCAGTATTCTTGACTGGAGAATCTGATGGACAGGGGAACCTGGTGGGCTGGCCCATGGAGTCACAGAGTCCAACATGACTAACAGCTTCACTTTTCTTTTCTTTTTTTAACCTTTACTGAGCAGAACTGCATTTCCACTGAAGTGACAATGATGGAATGGACCATGTTCAGGATTAAATAATTCACTGCATCCATTTTTTTTAGATATTATAGGAGGATAGCATTTGACAAACCTGCGAAATTGAAAAGAAATACAAGCTATCTCTCTTTCCTTCCTACTTAGTCTACAAAAGATGCTTAGAAGAGCTTTTCTGTGTCCAACAAGTTTATGGGTTTTGTCATTATGAGAAACCAGGAAAAATTTCCTTCTTCTCCAGTCTTTCCTTCCCATACATATATCCCTCCTTACTGGCCCTAGGGTTTCGTCAAAACAAAATTACCATGGAGCCTGGAGTAGGACTCAATTTTTTATTCTATTGATCTTTATATCTGGTAGTTGCAGTTGTAGCAGTAAATTTCTATTTATTGGAAGTCCCCTGGGCTTGTGACTTGATACCAGACACCTGCGGAGGAGAGCGGGGAGACATCTACTTGGAACACGTGCTTTCAGAGCTTCCAATCTGGCAGAGATCAAAGTACAACAGGATACCCAATGGAAAGAACAAAACAAAAGAATAGAAATGTTTCATTTCTATCCACATCTGTGGAGATACCTACAGCTTTAATGATATGATTATAATATACATAGCATATGTGTTACAACAAGAATGACACTAAGGCAAATAAATCCATGTGAAACTTTATATTACAAAACTATTTTCTTTTCTGATTATAAACAGCTTACCCTTACCTATCCAAAACCCTAAACTTACAGGATGCAAGGATGGCACATAGTCAGAAGTTGTTGCAAATGCCAACTTACGTAGGCAGTTATCTCACAAGTTCATGGATTTGGGCTATATTTTAACAAGCCCTCAATTTTCCAATTCTAGATATCTTGGCAATCGCGCCTTCAATTGGCAATTGCCCGACAATTGTTTCTGTCAATTCAGAAACTTGCAGTTCAGAAACACAAGTTTAAGTTCTATCACCAAACTTGAAAGTCTCACTGATACAGGAAAATTAACTTACATCTGAAAATATGTTTGATACTTATCTAAAATTAAGTCTACTTGCTTCATACATTAAATTCCCCTAGAATGAAGCATCTGTTGTATCTTTTGACAGATATCCCTCCTGTCCTCTCTATACAGCCTCTGCCTTTGTGTCATTGTAGTGTTTTCCAGACACTCCCACTCATTAAATCCTCTCTATCTTTGATTACTAATGTGACTCTCATGAGCTATTTTTATTATATATTATTTTCTGAAACTAGACTGGGGCAGCCAATTTCATTTTCAATAAAATACCGCAGACTGGGCAGAGTAAAGTCCCATAAGTGAAATAATCGGGCTTTATTTACTCTCACCTAGAGTCTTCAGATTTAATTGGCATTGAAATAACATTTGGGCAAGATTAGGTGCATGCGTGCTAAAATGCTTCAGTTGTGCCCAACTCTTTGTGACCCCAAGGACTGTAGCCCAGCTCGCTTCTCTGTCCGTGAGATTCTCCAGGCAAGAATACTGGAGTGGGTTGCCATCTCCTACTTCAGGGGATCTCCCTGACCCAGGGATTGAATCCTCATCTCTTCTGTCTCCTAGACTGGCAGGTAGGTTCTTTACCACTACCACCACCTGGTAAGCTCCTGGGCAAGATTACGTCTGTTTAAAGACTCACAATTAAATAGCGATATGAGGATCAATTGACTCGATGACCTTCATTTCAAGAAGTCACTCATTCATTGGGTCTCTCTATGCAGCCATATCCTGTTACACATTTACTATGACTACATACTAAAATGATTTTAGACTTGGTGGTGGTGGTGGTTTAGTTGCTAAGTTGTATTTGACTCTTTGCAACCCCCGACCGTAGCCTGCCAGGCTCCTCTGTCCAGGGGATTTCCCAGGCAAGAATATAGGCATGGGTTGCCATTTCCTTCTCAAAAAATCTTCTCGACCTAGGGATTGAACCCATGTCTCCTGCTTGGCAAGTGGCTTCTTCAGCACTGAGCCACCTGGCAAGCCCTATTTTAGACTTACTAACTTCTATAAAATGAAATAGTTTTGTCCCCAAAATTTGAAATCATCCTTCATTTTAAAGAAAATGCTAATCATCAAATCAAACAAGAATAGATATTACAAAGCAAAGAAAGCTCACATGTGGGCATTCACCAATGACTTCCTGAATACAAATAACATGCAAGATATAGTTTATAGTACTAATCCACTTTTATCCAAATTTATCATTCATTTTAATAACTTTCATTGCTTTACTTTCACCATTTACATCTAAATGCAAATCTTATTTTCTGATTCTGCTAAAGATCTTTTATAGAACCAAGGAAAATTACTATACAAATGCCATTACCTATAAGTTTGAAATTCTGAGACTACAAAAGGGTTAATTAATTACATTATCTGTAGCATTACCCCAGCTACATTCTGCCTGGAAGGCATATGGATCCACTCAGCTGCTGAATTTGAAAGAGCTGTGTCCTTTTCATGCAGAAGAAAAATCATTGACAGAGCCCTCTTTCACCCCCACTGTAAGCACTAGATGTTTCTTTTTCACCTGATTATTGTGTTTCTAGTAAAATAATTAAAAAGAACCAACATTAAATTTCCAGTCATCCTTTAAAAATCTGAGTACTGCATCATGTTTTTCCATCAATGTCTACTTACTAAGCTTCTATTATGTCCTAGACAAAGTGCTAGGCTGGCGAGATTCTCAGATGAATGAGATCTGGGGCTTATCCATCATATCAGATTATGTTTATTAAAAATTAGGCAAAAAAGAATATTGGGAAAGCATTCAAGATTTGATTTGCTAAGAATGTAGTAGAAAGTGTAAGTCACTCAGCTGTGTCCATCTGACAGGCTCCTCTATCCATGGAATTTTCCAGGCAATAATAATGGAGTGAGTAACCATTCCCTTCTCCAGGGGATCTTCCCAACCCAGGAATCAAACCCGGGTGTCTCACACTGTTGGCAGATTCTTTACTGTCTGAGCAGGGAAGAATATAGTAGAGGTGTGTAAATCATTGTCTTAGCAACTTATGCAGTCCAAATTAATTGTACAATTGTTCAGTTCATTTTAAACTTGCTTTTCTCTTCTTTCTTCCCTCTTCTAATTTCTCTCCTTCTGTAGTTCCTCTAGTTCTTTTATTTTGCCTTGTTTTTCAAAAAGACCAAGACGTCTAAAAAGTGTGTATGGTATCATAGGAGAAGAGATATGTCAACAGATAAAGAGAGATTTAGGGCAGACAATAAATTGAAATGGGCTAAAATTAGTATATCAAGTATACACCTCAAACTCCCGTATATAAGTATGGATGGCAAGTGAGTTCTGAATTCCCTAGTGGCCAAAGACAAAAAAAGCATAATTCAATATTCCAGAACTATTAGCAGCATAAATTTCCCCCATTGTTAAGTTGGGGAGAACATTCTTCTTGAATCTACAAAAAGAGGACATTTGTGGAGTGATAATAGACAGCATTATCCACAATATCCAGCTACCTGCCAGAGTGCATTTTGTTTGGCATGAAGTTCCAGAGGTTTAGTTAGTCTCATATGGTTACAGAAGGACTGAAAACTATGAAATCTGAATCAAGTACATCATAAGATTCAACTCCCTCATCTTTCCCTTTCTTTGTTTCTCTCTCTCTCTTTGTGTATAACATATAAGTCTCATGGTAGCCACAAAGTAAAAACAGATAGTAAACACACAAAAGATAGAGAAAGGAATTTAAGCATACCACTAAAGGTCATCAAACCATAAAGGAAGAGAGCAAGAGAAGAAGAAAGGGACAAAGAGAAAGAACAAAAAATCTAGAAAAAATTAACAGTATGGTAATAAGCATAGGCATGTTTGCTAAGTTGCTTTAATCATGTCTGACTCTTTGTGACTCTATGGACTGTAACTGGCCAGGCTTCTTTGTCCACAGGGCTCTCCAGGCAAGATTATGGAGCGTGTTGCCACACCCTCTTCCACAAGATCTTAACGACCTGGGATCGAACCTGTGTCTCTTATGTCTCCAGCAATGGCAGGCAGATTCTTTACCACTAGTGCCACCAAGGGAGCCCCAGTAATAAACACATATTTATTAATAATTACTTTAAATATAAATGGACTAAATTCTCCAGCTAAGACATAGAGTGGTTGAAAAGATTAAGAAAAATAAGACTCATCGATATGCTGCCTACAAGACACACAGACTTTAGACATAAGGCTACACACAGATTGATAGTGAACAGATGAAAAAATATTCCAAACAAACAGAAGCCAGAAGAAAGCTGGAGTAGCTGCAGTTATACCTATAACAGGCAAAATCAATTTTAAACCAAAGATTGCAATAAGACACAAAGAATGGTGTTATGGAATAATAACGGGGTCAATCCAACAAGAGAATATAACATTTGTAAATATTTATGCACCCATTATAGGAGCACCTAACTATACAAAGCAAATATTGACAGTGCTAAGAGGAGAAATAGGCAGAAATACATTAATAGCATGGGACTTTAATGCCCTACTTGTATCAATGGACAGATCATCCAGACAGAAAATCAATTAGGAAACATCAGCTTTAAACAATGTGTTAGAACAGATGAACTTAACAGGTATTTACAGAAAATTCCATCCAAAAGGAACAGAATGCACTTTATTCTCAAGTGTATTGCCCAACATAGATCATAGATTAGGCCACAAAACAAGTCTTAATGAGTTTAAGAGATCTAAAATCTTTGTCAAATGTCTGTTTTGACCATATGGTATGAAACTAATATCTAATCAGACACACACACACACACACACACACAAACTGGAAATTCACAAGTATATGGAAATTAAACAACATGCTATTGAACAAACAATGGGTCATAGAAGAAATAGAAGTCAATAAATACCTTGATACAGTCAAAATTGGAAATGTAACACACCAAAATTTATGAGATGCAGTAAAAACAGTTCTAAAGAGAAGGTCATAGCAGTAAGTGCCTACACATCAGGAAACAAGAAGTATCAAACAATCAAATTTTATGCCTCAAGGAACTAAAAAAAGAAGCCCAAATGAAGCCCAAAGTTAGTAGAAGGAAGAAAATAACAAATATTAGAGCAAGAATAAACAAACTAGAGACAAAAATAAACAACAGTAAAAGATCAATAAAATAAAGAGTTTCTTTTCTGAAAAGATAAACAAAATCGACAAACCTTTAGCTAGACTCACCAAGAAAAAACATAGGGGATTCAAATAAATAAAATCAGAAATGAAAGAAGAGAAATAACAAATGATACCATAGAAACACAAAGACTCATAAGAGATTTCTACTAATATTTATATGCCAATAAATTGGACAGCCTAGAAAAAATGGATAAATTCCCAGGAACACACAGCCTACTGAAACTGAATCATGATGAAATAAAAATCTGAACAGATTAAATATGATCAAGGAGTTTGAATCAATAATCAAAAACTTCCCAACATACAAAAATCCAGGAACCGGTTGCTTCACTAGTGAGTTATACTACACATTCAAAGAAGAATTGGTACCAATTATTCTCACATTCTTCCAAAAACACAGAAGGAAAAAATTCTTCAAAGCACTTTTAATGAGACCTATATTACGTTGATATCAAAATCAGGCAAGGACATCACAAAAAGAAGAAAATTATAGGTCAATGTCCTGAATGAATATAGATGCAAAAATCCTTAACAGAATATTAGCAAACTTAAATCAGTAATACATTAAAAGGATCATATATTAATATTATGATCAAGTGAAGTTTATTCCAGGGATGCAAGCATGTTTCAATATTCACAAATCATATATGACAAGCCCACAATTAACATCATACTCAATGGTGAAAAGGTTCAAGATTTTCCTCTAAGATCAGGAACAAGACAAGGATGTCCACCTTTGCCACTCTTATTCAACATAGTATTGGAAACTGTACTCAGGGAAATTAGGTAAGAATATGAAATAAATTCATCTAAATTGGAAAGGCAGAATTAAAATTGTCACTATTTGCAGATGACACGATACTAGATGGAAAATCCTAAGGACTCCATCAGAAAACTCTAAGAACAATAAAGCTTGATATGAAAAACAATTCATAAAAATGTTGTGTTTCTTTATGCTAAAAACAAAACTATCACAAGGAGGAATTAAGAAAACAATCCCATTTACAATCACATCAAAAAGAATAAAATACTTAGGAATAAATTTAACTAAAGAGGTAAAAGATCTGTATATTGAAAATACAAGACATTAATTAGAGAAAGGAAGATATACTAAAAATGGAAAGATATACCATACTCATGGATTGGAAGAATTAATATTTTTGAAATGTCCATACCCCCAAAGCAATATACTAACTCAATAAAATTCCTATCAAAATTCTAATGGTATTTTTCACAAAAATAATACAAACAAATATATATGGAATCACAAAGACCCCACATAGCCAAAGCAATTCTGAGAAAGGAAAAAGCTAGAAGTATCATATTCCCTGATTTCAAACTATATCACAAAGGCATAGTATGAAAATAGTTTGACATTGGCATAAAAACAAATACATAGATTGATGGAACAGGATAAAGACCCTAGAAATAAATCCATGCATATATGGTCATTTAATTTATAGCAAAGGAACCAAGACTATACAATTAAAAAAAAAATCTCTTCAATAAACGGTCTTGGTAAAATTAGACAGTCATACGGCAAAAGAATGAAACTGGACCACAATCGTATACCATACACAAAAGTTAACTAAAATGGGATCAAAGATTTGAATGTAAGTCTTGAGACCATTAAACTCCTAGAGTAAAACACAAACACAAGCTCCTCAGTGTTTGTCTTGGAGATGATTATTTGAATCTCAAACCAAAATCAAAATCAACAAAAGTGAAAATAGACAAATGAGGATAGATCAAAATAAAAAGCTTCTGCACAGCAAAGGAAACCACCAAAAAATGAAAAGAAAATCTACTGAATGGGAGAAAATAATTGCAAATCACGTATTTGGTAAGAGGCTAATATCCAAAATACATAAAGAAGTTATACAACTCAAAAGAAAAAAAAAAAGACAAGAATTCCAAATAATAAATAGGCAGAAGATCTGAATAGACATTATTCCAAGGAAGACATCAATAGTACATGAAAATATGTTTGATGTCATCAATCATCAGGAAAATGCAAATCAAAACCACAATGAAATATGATTTCACATCTGTCAGAATGGCTATCGTTAATGATAACAAATAACAAATGTTGGGGTGGAATAGAGAAAAGGGAACACTCATACACTTTTGATGGAAATGTAAATTGGTGCATCCGCTATGTAAAACAGTATAGAGTTTCCCAAAAGAATGAAAGTAGACATACCATGATCCATCAATCCACTCCTGGCTATGTATCCCAAAATACCAAAAACACTAATTCAAAAAGATATATGAACCTTGATGTTCATAGCAGCATTATTTACAGTAGCCAAGATATGAAATCAAACTAACTGTCCATTAACAGATGTATTGATAAAGAAGGTGTAGTACACATATATAAACAATGTAATATCACTCATAAAAATGAACATTTTTCCATTTGCACCAATATGAATGTACCTAGAGGGTATTATGCCTAGTGAAATAAATCAGAGAAAGACAATATTATATATTATCATTTATATGTGGAATCTAAAAAATAAAATAAAAGCATGGATATAACAAAAAAGAAACAGACTCATAGACATAAAGAACAAATTAGTGATTTCCAGTGGGGAGAAGTAACAGGAGGGGCAAGACAGTGGTAGGGGATTAAGAGGTACAGACATCTATTAATAAAGTAAATAAGCAACAAGGATATATAGGCAATGAGCACAGAGAAATATAGGCAATATTTTATAATAATTTTAAATTGAATTAACATTTTTTGGTTTATAGGGATGCTTTATCGAATAATCCGCTCATGACTATTAAGTGACTATGAAACCTAGATGATACGTTTATCCCGTTTCCAGGAAGCCTAGTGTCTTTTTGAATCTCATTTGTATCTAGTCCTTTGTATGAATTAGGTTACAGTAATAAAGGCTACATAACTGGATATGCAATGCTAAAACATCTAAATTTGGTCAGTACTGGTTATTTTCCAGATATTTAGTCTGCATAAGACCAGTTAATTAGCTGCATTGCATAAATATTGTACTGATGAGATCTTTTGTTTCTGTGTAATTGCAGTCTATAACTTCATAGTGGGGATTCATGCATTCTGAATATGGCTATGTAACCAAAGTACCAAAATTTTGCACAAATGGTCATTTCAAAACTGAAAAACAAATCTGCCAGTTTGGTGGAAATTTCAGTCAACCAACCTGGTGCCTTATAATTAAGGTAACTAGCCAAATGCCTGAATTTTTTCTTTATGTTTCAGAGATTTCTTTTGCTCTCGTACAAGGAGTCAAAGAGAAAGGAGGCTTCATCTGGTGTGCACTTCAAGTCTAACCCAATTAATAATTCAGATAGAAGATATTTTCTGTGAGCATGGGTCATTTTCTGTACCCTCAAGTTGAACTTGACCTAGAGATGAATTACTTTATCACCTCTTAGGAAAACCTAACAGGCTGCTATTCCTTAATTTATAAAGTGGGAAGGTGGCTCAGAGAAATTATGACCCATCATCTAGAAAGCATTCTGAGCTTCCTTGCAGTCACTAGGCAGCATTTACTGTGCACCCACTGTGTGCTTAGCACTGTGCAAATACAAGGTATTGGGTTAACACATCACAACCCTTCTGGCTGCAAAATGATTTTTTAAAACCCTCTGCCCCATTAATATTCCATGCCATATGGTGAAAAAAGGTCTAAATTCTATTGCTTTTGCTTTTACAGATAATTTATGAAAAAAATGAAATATTAACTAGGAATGTGGTAGAATGGCTTTCTGTTTCGCTAGCAGATGACAAATGAAGGCACACAGGCACACATTTGAATAAGGAATTATCAATCAACCTCAAACTTGACCCACAGCTGTCATCCCTATAAATTAATGTTTACCATTTTTAAGTATGTGCAGGACATCTGGAAACACACAGGCTGTGGCTGGCGAGAAATTTCCAAGAAATAGTATATCAAAAGCTAATTATAGCAACAGAGAGACCAAGTGTCATTTTGTTATGGTGAATTATAGACGGGGAGCTCTGTCACCCGCAAACTGTTATTCATAACTAAATCATAATGCTTTTAAGTTTTAATTAATCTGCTTAGCTTTAGTTGCAAGGGAGAAGCTTGCTTAACTGTTCAGCCGCCAAGGCTCTCTCTCGGGCTAGCCTGAAACTGCATCTGAGCACCTGGGGGAGCAGAACCACATTATCAGGCTGACATTGCGCCTATTAAAGAGAATTTCTTTTAATATGCCAGAGTCTGAATATTTCTTTCTATTTCATTATCCAAAAACCAATTAATTTTCCATAAGAGCACCAAATTAATTACAAAATACTATGGAAATCAGAGATGTCTCCCCTTCTCCACCATTATGGAAATGCCAAGCCCCTTGGCAGCAGCGTCTTCCAAAGGTACTAGTTTTTCTCCTTAGCTAATATTTTATGTGCAGGAAAAACCCTTAAGAGCTGGTGTTTTTATTTATCTTTCACGTGACTTCTTCCTCCTATTGCTTACCCAGCCCACTCTTTCTATTGATTCTCCTTACCTAGTTTGAAAGTTAGCCAGAGAAAGGAAATTTTCCCATAAAGAGACTTCCTCTTATTTATTACAACTTTCTGGGTTTTCCTCTTCTCTGCCCAAGTAGACTATACCATCTTCATGGCCATGTTTTTTTTTTTGTTTTTTT
>ML661332.1:1993842-2093961 GCA_007570785.1 Antilocapra americana
TTCCCTCTCCCTGGGCCTGTCCTATGCAAATTGAGCTAGTCAGGCTACCTGAACTCCTTACTCAGGTCCTTGGACCTTTCTTTGACCTTCCTCTTTCTATTTTCCTGGGCTTTTCCCTTCCTTGTCTTTTAAACTTATTTTGTATTTACACCTTCTCCTATCTGCTCTTGATATGAACTTCTATTCCGAATCTATATTACGGATTTTGTAAGTTCTTTTCAGTTGAAAAAAATCTAATTTTAATTAGCAAAGAGGAGAAATGAAAATTTATTGGACTTGCAGTGCAACATAAATCCAAAAAGAAAGGCAGTAACAGAAACTTACACGATTTCTTCATCAAGCAACCCACAGGAAAAGCAATGACCATAACTAGTGGCTTTTTAAAAATTTTGTAAAACAAACAAGAAGTTTTCCTTCTGAGGCGTTTATGATAGCTTCAAGAAAAGGGGAACAGTGAAAGTAAATAGGTGTGTATATAGGATAATACTACTTGAATATATATATTTTATCATCTCTGAAATAAAAGCATTAGCTGATCTTCAAAGCATTGGAATCTCTTTCAAGTAAAAGAGTAGGAGGACTTTCTTTCTCCCAGAAGTTGCTTGAGTTGAAGCAGGTACCTGGGGTCCTGGTCTTGTAGTGCTTCCTTGAACTTCTCTTAGCCCCAGAGGTGACGCCTCCATATTCTGCCAAAAGGCCTTGGTCTCTGAAAACATTGAAAAATGACTGGGAAAGTCTTCCTGGAGTCAAAGCATACATCGTTCTTTGTCTGTCTCTCTGAAGCAACAGTACAGTCATCACTTGGTATCTGTGGGGTTTTGGCTCCTAGACTCCTGTAAATACCAAAATCTGCAGATGCTCAAGCCCCTTATACACAAAAATGCAGCACACATAACCTGTGCACGTCTTCTCGTATACGAAAAATCATCTCTAGATTACTCATGATACCTAATATAATGTAAATGTTTTGTAAATAGTTGCCAATGCACTGCAGATTCAAGTTTAGCTTTCTGGAATGTTCTAGAATTATTTTTTTTATTTTTTTATTTTTTACAAATGAATCTCTGGATGTGGAACCAATCAATATGAAGGGCTACCAGGCCTTGACCCAGCAGGCATTTAATATACATTTTATTGATTTAGCACCAGGGTCAGTGTCTTCCATCACTTTCTATCTTGAATTACTGATTTCTTAGGATACTTTCCTATATCCAGATAAACTGAAATTTAAAATATAATAAATCTTTTCCACATGGTTTTTGTCACCATTTACCTAATTTGCCTTATAAATGAGTTTATGGTTAAAAGGCTACAGCTTATGCAACAGTAGATGATCTATAAGTGAGGGCTGTTTTAAAAACAGGTTTTGAAGACTATTTGACCTGAAAGTTGTCAAAGATGCAGGCTTGCCAACTTGTCTCTTCTTCTCTAGAATTGTGGTAAATTTCACTTTAAGTGGAGTCTCCCATGGATACCTTGTCCAACCTTTGGAGTCTACAACTCTCTGGCCAAAAAGGTAGATTCTGCTGTTCCACTTATTAAGTAATACAGCCACTTTTCCTATCTTCACATTCTCAAGCAAGGTATGGGATTAAAGACAAAAGAGGATGTGTCCACATTTAATCCTTACTTCAAACTCAGGAAGGCAAAAAGTTTAATTTGCTTGTATTCAGCAGGTAATTTTGTCTGGGGTTTTAATATATTATTATAGATTAGGGCAACTCCATCAAAGTGCCAACCATACCCTGATGCCTCAAAACATAATCATTTAAATCAAAGTAAAGGGATTATGTAAGGTGCAACAGGATTTTTGTATACCTTATTTCTCATAAGAAAACTGAGGCACAGAGTAATTTGAGTAACTTAAGGTCACACTCTTAGAGGCAGGAATCCAATCTCTGGTGCGTTGAGGCTTGCTTCATTCCCAAATAGGTTTTATCCTGGAAGCTTATGTTTTTGAGGTGCAAATATATGTTGTTGGTTTCTTCTCCCTGGAACTCTATTGGCAGGGACGATTATGACCTTCTGAGCTATTTTGGGATTTTATTTTCCCTCATTAGATTGTAATTTTTTCATCCCTGTCATAAAAAAATAAATTAACAACAAGGGGAAAAAGTCCTTTGATTTGATTGCTAATACAGAACAAAAGTTAAATGCTGGCATAATAATGACTAAAACCCTGCTTAAATCTGCATCTGACTCATTGCCAACATCAGAGGACAAGTTGAATCAGTGGTGGATAAATAATTAAAACATTTGGAGACATTAGGCTCCTATTTTCTCTGAATAAAATCACATTTTTGAGACTGCAGTGATAAGCCTCTAAGTGTCCTCAGCCAAGGGGTCTCTGAATTAGCCACTCCCTTCAAATCCTCCTTCCTTTAATTTAAAAGCAAATGCTGATGGGAGAAATTCAGCTCAATCCTTGCCTTTGTGTCAGTTTGGGGCTCACAGGGAGGAATTTTTTTTGTTGTTTTTCTGTGAGTCTACCAGATTGTCTCACAAGTAGAAACACAGGGATATGACTAAGTCAGGCCAGCTGTAGGGAGCAGCCTCATGCCTGTCACATCTACCTGAAGGCCATCCCTAAGCTCATTACCAGCCACGTGACATGGAGGGAGGGAGGAGAGCTTGGTCAAAACTCAAACTTCAAGGGGCCACCACATTCTAGAGCACCCTGACTTTAGTAAACAAGTCACAGATCTCAACTGCATCTTG
This sequence comes from Antilocapra americana, assembly GCA_007570785.1. Classification (NCBI taxonomy): domain Eukaryota; kingdom Metazoa; phylum Chordata; class Mammalia; order Artiodactyla; family Antilocapridae; genus Antilocapra; species Antilocapra americana. Next base: position 1,996,561 of record ML661332.1, read on the forward strand.
AATGTTGATTACCAGACTTATTACACAAACTAGACATAGGGAATTTAATTCAGATGACCATTATATCTACAACTGTGGGCAAGAATCCCTTAGAAGAAATGGCCTAGCTTTCATAGTCAACAAGAGTCTGAAATGCAGTACTTGGGTATAATCTCAGAAACAAAATGATCTCAGTTCATTTCCAAAGCAAGCCATTTAACATCACTGTAATCCAAGTCCATGCCCCAACCACTAATGCCAAAGAAGCTGAAGCTGAATGGTTGTATGAAGACCAACAAGACCTTCAAGAACTAACATCAAATAAAGATGTCTTTTCCATCATAGGGGAGTGGAATATAAAAGTAGGAAGTCAAGAGATACCTGGATTAACAGGCAAGTTTGGCCTTGTGAAGCAAGGCAAAGGCTAACAGAGTTTTATCAAGAGAATACACTGTTCATAGCAAACACCCTCTTTTGACAACACAAGAAATGACTCTACACATGGACATCACCAGATGGTCAATACCAAAATCATACTGATTTATACTTTGCAGCCAAAGATGGAGAAATATACTACCTATACTATCAGCAAAAACAAGACCTGGAGCTGACTGTGGCTCTGATCATGAGCACCTTATCGCAAAATTCAGGCTTAAATTGAAGAAATTAGGGAAATACACTAGGCCATTCAGGTATGACCTAAATCAAATCCCTTATGATTATACAGTAGAGGTAATGAATAGATTCAAGGGATATGATCTGATGGACAGAGTACCTGAAGAACTATAAATAGAGATTTGTAACAATGTACAGGAGGCAGTGACCAAAATCATTCCAAAGAAAAAGAAACACAAAAAGGCAAAATGGTTGTCTGAAGAGGCATTGCAAATAGCTGAGCAAAGAAGAGAAACAAAAGGCAAAGAAGGGGAAGACAAACTCAACTGAATGCAGAGAATAGTAAGGAGAGATTAGAAAGCCTTAAGTGAACAATGCTAAGAAAAGGAGGAAAACAATAGAATGAGAAAGACTAGAGATCTCTTCAAGACAATTAGAGACACCAAGGGCACATTTCATGCAAAGATGGGCACAATAAAGGACCTAACAGAAGCAGAAGACATTAAGAAGAGGTGGCAAGAATACATGGAAACCTGTACAAAAAAGGTTTAATGACCTAGATAACCACAATGGTGTGGTCACTCAACTAGAGCCAGATATCCTGGAGTGTGATGTCAAGTGGGACTTAGGAAATATTACTATAAACAAAGCTAGTGGAGGTGATGGAATTCCAGCTGAGCTATTTCGAATCCTAAAACATGATGCTGTGAAAGTGCTGCATGCAATATGCCAGTAAATTTGGAAAACTCAGCAATGGCCATAGTGATGAAAAGGTCAGTTTTCATTTCAATCCCAAAGAAAGTAATGCCAAAGAATGTTCAAACTACCATACAATTGTGCTCATTTTACATGCTAGCAAGATAATGCTCAAAATCCTTCAAGCTAGGCTTTAGCAATATGTGAACAAAGAATTTTCACACGTACAAGCTGGATTTAGAAAAGGCAGAGGACCAGAGATCAAATTGCCTACATCCACTGGATCATAAAGAAAGCAACAGAATTAAAGAAAAACAGCTAATTTTGCTTCACTGACTATGCTAAAGCCTTTGACTGTGTGGATCACAACAAACTGTGGAAAATTCCTAAAGAGATGGCAATACCAGACCACCTTACCTGCCTCCTGAGAAACCTGTATGCAGGTCAAGAAGCAACAGTTAGAACCGGACATGGAACAATGGATTGGTTCCAAACTGGAAAATGAGTATACTGTCACCCTGTTTATTTAACTTATATGCAGAGTACGTCACGTCAGATGCCAGGCTAGATAAAGCACAAGCTGGAATCAAGATTGCTTAGAGACATATCAACCACCTCAGATATGCAGATGATACCACTCTAACAGCAGAAAGCAAAGAGGAACTAAAGAGCCTCTTAATAAGCGTGAAAGAGGAGAGTGAAAAAGCTGGTTTAAAACTCAACATTCAAAAAACAAAGATGATGGCATCCAGTCCCATCATTTCATGGCAAATATAAGGGGAAAAAGTAATGGATTTTATTTTCATGGGCTTCAAAATTAGTACAGATGATAACTGTAGTTATGAAATTAAAAGACACTTTCTCCTTAGAAGGAAAGTTATGACAAACCTAGATAGCATATTAAAAAGCAGAGAATTTGCCAACAAAGGTCTATATAGTCAAAGGTATGGTTTTTCCAGTAGTCATATATGATGTGCGAATTGAACCATAAAGAAGGCTAAACACCAAAGATTTGATGCTTTCAAACTGTGGTGTTGGAGAATACTCTTGAGAATCCCTCGGACTGCAAGGAGAGCAAACCAGTCAATCCTAAAGGAATCAACCCTGAATATTTATTGGAAGGACTGATGCTGAAGCTGAAGCTCCAGTACTTTGGCCACCTGACGTGAAGAGCCAACTCATTGGAAAAGACCCTGATGCTGGAAATGATTTAGAGCAGGAGGAGAAGGGGGTGATAGAGAATGAGATGGTTGGATGACATCACAGATTCAATGGACATGAGTCTGAGCAAACTCCAGGAGATAGTGAAGGACAGAGAAGCCTGGCGTGCTGCAGTCCATGGGGTTGCAGAGTTGAACATGACTTAGCAACAACAGAGAAACAGGGAAGTTAAATCATTTCCTGAAGTCATACACCCAGAAAGTGAGGGGCTGAGCTACACCAGGTTCTCAAAGTGAATTGAGAATAATGAAAGTTGGATTATTGGAAAATAGTCAAGTTTGTCTTGCCAGACAAGAAAATTTGGGGAAATAAATAAGACATCTTGGGCAAAGGCCCAGCACAGTTTCTGTTAGCAGGAAGGAAAACTAACATTTATTGAAATCCAATCTGCTTCCTTTCTTTCTCCTTCCCTCCCCGCCTTCAAACTTCTTACTTCTTGTGGCTATGCCTCCAGTGCACTTTCCAGCCTTTCTTTGGGTTTTCTCTCACTTTCTGGAGCTTCTGACTCCCAGACCACACAGGGAGTGCCAGATGCAGAGACCTCCTCATACAGTTAGGCAAAGGGAAGATGATGCTTTGCATTTTGTTTAAATTGTTCCTTTTGGCTGTCAACCTTTGATGGCCTTCTTTGCTATGCAAAGAAATGTGCAATAAGACCTGGTTGTAACCTATAATAGCACAGGATCATTAATTTCCGACTTAGACAGCCTTTACATCCCTCTTCTCCTGCCTGGCCTATATGCACGGATACAAAAACGCTGTACCTGGTCTGTCTGAACCCCGTAGTTAACCTCTAGGATATTCTGGAGAAACAAACACAGAGATCCCTTTGCAACTCACTGTAGGTTTCTAGGTAGAGGATCCCTCCTTGGGTCCTCTATGTTTTTTTAATTTCTGTTTGAAACCCACTTCTCAAAACTATTTAAATACATAGAAGTCCTAACAATGATCAGATTGGCTTCTTCTCTTTCAATAAACATTCTTTCTAATTGGCTTTGAACTCACTTACCATTCATTATCTTTTGAATCAGCTCTTTAACGCAACAGTCAAAAGAGTGCAGTTCTTTTGTTTGTGAACTGCCTGTTCTAGGAAACAATTCTTTGTGAAAATCTCACCTCCAGCTCAATATTCTGCCCATCTGAGTTTGGGGTATAGGAGACATTCTCTGTTATTTACTGGTCTAATTTTACTGTTTTCTCAAACTTTTAAAATGATTTTTTAAAATCAGTCGATTATATATACCTTTTGTTAATTATTAAAGTGATATAAATTTTTCACTCTCTTATGGACTTTCTTTTTTCTCAGTTTACTCATATTTTAAAATTACTTGTATTTTCTTTGTTTAATAAAGCAGCATCAAAAACAAGAAAGCACCAATATGCAAATGAAAGATTTTAATCTAAGTCTTTGCCCAAAATGCCCACTTAACGTACATACAAAAGCATATGCATTTTCCTTTTTCATTTAATACAATTTTCATGTCAATTTAGTGACGGCATAAAATTCTATTCTGTAATATCATAATTTATTTAACCCACCCCATTTAAAAATATTGTCTGATCCCTAAAACAGTATAATAACAAGCAGTTCTTAATGCTAAATTTTTTTCCTTAACTGTAATTATCCTTTATGACAATCTCAGAGAAATGAGTCATCAGTTTGTGCATTTTTAGGGCTTTCCTTACAGATTTTCTAAATTATTTTTTTAGAAAAGTTTATCAATTTCTACTCTTGTATCCACTATGGAAGTGCCTGTTTATCTACATTCTAGGCAAAATGGGCATTAGTTTTGTTTTTGCCAGGGTTATGCCACTTAAATTGCACTTTCTGAATTATTAAAGAGAATCAACAGATTTCCTGTGTTTAACTCTATTACTGCTTACTAAATGATTCATAACAAAGGTGACCTCTTCTTCTGTCACCTCACTCTCCTCAGTCCTAGAGAATTTTTAGATATGAATTAGTTCCCAAGGTGATACTCTCACCAAAGAATGTTTAAATGCTAACTATACCAAGACCTTTGTTTTCTGCCAAGTATTTAACTTGCAAACATGATGACTATTGCCTCTTTTCCGATGTAGAAGCAGTTTTACATTTTGGCTTGCCTTTTGGGGAGACTTGCCATACCTAATCTGATGCCCTGTGATAAACTGAGCTTTCTGCCATTCTTTCCTTCCTAATAATGTTCAAAGTCCTCCTTCTGGCTAATGCTGCAGAAAGGGTACCACCTACCCCGAGGCCCAGACCCTTCTGCACACTTAAAGCCTTTCTCCTTACTGAAGACTAAACGAAATTCATTTCCAACTCTGTTATTCTTTTTAGTCCTAGTTTTGGTGTTCAGGTGAAGTTGTCTTCAGGATATTTGTAGTTAAGATCAGGATTTCTGAACCTTGGATGTGCTGACACTGAGGACCAGATCATTCTTTGATATGGGTGTGCTTTGGAGGACTTTTAGCAGCTCTCCAGATCTTTACCCACTACTCTAAGATGCTCCTAGTACCATGCCAGGTATGACAACCAAAAATGTCTCCAGATGCCGCCAAATATCCCCGGGAGGCAAAACCACCCAACCACTAGTCTAGGGGATACAGAACTTCTAACAAGTTAACATCATCTTGGGTTGTTCTAAAAAATACCTGGTGTCCTGCTAAAGGGAGGAGGCACATGTCTTACCATATAAGCTCTTGTCGGAGAACACCTGTGGCGTTGACTCTTCTGAGTCACATATTTTAAGATGTGCAAATGAAACAGAGAGCTTCAAAAATAGAGTAATTCAGAAAATGAAAGATGGTCCATATAAGGTCTGGTCAGTGATCTAAGTTTATTTTGGTTTACTGAAGATTCAGAAAGAGCCATTTATTTTGTGTTCCTTTATAAAGAAGAGTCAGGTAAAGATGCTCAAAGGCATACTGCAACTTCAAATAGAGAATAAGGTGCCTAAAAGGTTGGCAAATTTCTCATTACTGCAAGTTTAAGCAGCTACAGGATTAGAGTGTTGTTGGAAGGAATCTCTATCCTGAAAAAGATTTGAATCTTATGTCTTGCAAAATTTTTGTATTGCCAGAGCCCAAAACATTTCCTTGTATTGAAATCAGACATGTAACCTCTTTTTCAGCAGCATAGGTTTTTTTGCATACATACTAATGTGCAAATATAGGCTGGGTAGCCCCCCCACCACCTGTATTTTCCTGCAGGCACCACAAACATCCAAGGCTCTCTGAACAGCAAGTCTCACCCATGTTGCTAAAGGCTGGCCACAGTTCCTGATCTTACATACAATATGGCCTTATAGGAAGCACGAAGCAGCAAATTTTCAACATACTTAGAAAAGCAAGGTCCCAGAAGAAGGTGAGTAGACTAACCGGAGTTTCCAGCACACATTGGGCAAGTAAATATCCCATTCCTACCTAATAAACCCCAAAAGGAGCGCATTAGGTAAGCTTACTGTGGAGATTACACCTGAAGCCATAAGCTAATATAAACTATATGTTTCTCACTCTCAGTCTAAGTAGACTTTTCAAAAATCTTAAGAGAAGACAACACAAATGCTGACATTTTAATCTTAAATCTAGCTTTTACTCTTATTAGCTTCACTCCTACCCAAGTATGCATGCATGGTATCTGGGTGTATATTTTTATATTTTTCTCTAGCTTTTTAAAAATAAATTTACATCATATTGTCTCCAATGCAAGTATATAAGTTCCTTGTATATAATAACTTTTTTGTCTCTTCTGATATCTATGAAACTTTCCTTTACAGTATTTTTACTACTATTCATGCCCATATTTATCTGTGGGTAGACTCCATCACTTCCTCTGAAAAATATCTCAAGCAACTAATGCTGGAGGGCTCAGGATCAATCCACTCTCTAAGAGATAGTATATGCTCACCACCCTCTAACTACTCTGTCTCCAAGAGCCTTCATATCTGAAAGTGTCCATCACAGCTGAGCTGCAAGTATGTCCTCAAAAAGGACTGTTGATCCACACTGACTTCCATTCACTCTGAAATTTTTTTACCTCAACAGTGAGGTCATTCATTCCTTTTTAAAGGATCAAAAGTGGCATCAAATTGTGAGATGAAATAGTCAGCTGGTGATTTTTTTCCTATCATCAGGTAGGCACAGCCTGAAATAAAGAAAACTCCATTAACTCCTGGGTCCCATTTGTTCCATGCCTTGGCTTCTTAGCAGACTGTGAGATTCCCAAGTTCAAAACCTTCTTGGTTTAATTGCACATAGTACCTAGTAGAGCATGAGGTACACACAGGCCCTTCGTGTCTTCCACCCTTCACATCCCAAGGATGGCAACTCTATGAAAGATATTTTTTTCTCTGTGCCCAATTACCTAGGACAACTGACTCTTCAGGTGCCACATCCTTAGATGGCATCACTGGGAGGAATCTAGACGAAGACATCGGGGCATTTTGTGCTTTGTCCACCTCTAACACTTTGAACTATAAACTGTGTCTCCAAGTTCAGTCTCTCACTGTACCTAACTCCCCTGCTCTCCTCACCTCTCCTGAGAGGCACAGAGGTAAGATCACACATTCTGGAGTCAGATCCTGTCTGAGCTCAAATCCCAGTTCAGGTAATTATTAGTACTTTTGTGGCTTAGGCAAGTTACTCAATATCTCAGTGCTTTAGAATCATCATTTTTAAAACAATTACAACAATAACAAAAACAATGCTTCCTCATGAGGTTGTCATGAGAATTAAATGATTTAATAGGTGCCATTCAGGATGGTGTCTGCCACAAAATAAGCTCTAATAATGTTACCTCTACCTACCTCTGATGACGTACATGAGAGAATGAAAAGTAAGGTGCAATGACTGGATGCTCTCTTATGCCAGTGTTCTCACAAAGAACTTCTGTCTACAGAAATAATCACCCTCCCTTCTTAGGGTAATTATTATGGTGACTAGGATTTTTGTGAGGCAGCAATAAAGGTCTGACTGCCTCAGTTTTCTCCCTTCACTACAAAGAAATGTTGAGATTATCTGGGTAGATAATCTGGATGGCAGGAGAGTGGGCAGTGGCTGGTTCGCCCTGGCAGCTCCCCCTCGCGCAGCAGGCTGCGCCCAGGCTTCTCCTGGCAGCATTAGGCCTCGCGGCTGCAGCGGCCCATCCTTGGCAGCATCTGCGCCTGCACTATGGGCTTCTCTTGATAGCTCAGTTGGTAAAGAATCCGCCTGCAATGCAGGAGACCCCAGGGGCCCTGGTTCCATTTCTAGGTCGGGGAAGATCCCCTGGAGAAGGGATAGGCTACCCACTCCAGTATTCTTGGGCTTCCCTTGTGGCTCAGCTGGTAAAGAATCCTCCTGCAATGCCGGAGACCTGGGTTCCACCCCTGGGTTCCATCCCTGGGTTGGCAAGATCCCCTGGAGAAGGGAAAGGCTCCCCACTCCAGTATTCTGGCCTGGAGAATTCCGTGGGCTGTATAATTAATGTAGTCACAAAGAGTGGGACACGACTGAGCGACTTTCACTTTCACCTTTTCAGATAAGGAGGGAGCAAAATAGCTGCTAATCAAATGAATAGATAGAGTTAACCAAACCAACTTTCATCTTGAAACCTGTGTATGGACCACTAAGCAACGGCCTTTCTTGGAATTTCTGAGCTTCTCAAGCCATTCTTTTAAGGAGAAGGGCAAAGTAATGACAAAGGTGCCTGTTTCCTGCCTTCCATTTCTGTCTGACCTCTTCTATTTTGAGGGGAGGCAGTTCATTGGCTGCTTGTCTTTTTTTTTCTTTAAGGTTGAGTTCTTCCCTTCAGTCTTTTCTGGTAGAGGGCAGAGTTCCTTCTCAAGTCAATGCGGGTCCTCAGACCCACCAGGAGGGGCAGGAGAAGAAGGAATGAGAACTGCGAAAAGCTACCCTTAGAATCATCAAATACAATTTCAACTGAATGACCTGAACTAGCAGTTTTAAGGGGCAATTGATGAGGTTCAGTATGGAGGTTGAGAAATGCAATCATCACTGAAGGATTAAAATAAATAGTGCAATGAACCTTCGTCCTCCTCTCCTCATGCTTCAACACCCGCCCTCCCCTTGATAAATACACAAATCTACATGGGTGCACACCATTTCAGAGGGTAATTATCCAAACTGTCTAGAACAAACAAAACAAGCGCAAATGTTATGTTCATGTTTAATGAAGACTTTGGAGGGGCTCAGTGAAGTGAAACCCATTCTGCTCCGGTCATGCTTTCCCATCCCTGACCCCTCACACATGCAGCCAATAAGGGGACTCATTTGAAATTCAGAGGCTCCGAGGCTGGGATTTAATAACAAAACTGGCACCTGTCACTTTTTTCTATATATCGGCTGCACTCTACTGATTTAACCATTAAAAACAACTCATCTGGGGGAAAATATAAAGCAACTGCCAAGGAATATTTACTCTTCAGGCCTCGCATGGCCCCTCAGTAAGTCATGAGGTGTGTGTTACTAATTGCAAGGAAAAACACTTTCCAAGAAGTCATTTGTGTGATTTAATTTCCATTACCCCATTCTATTTTTATTTGCCTGCCTTAATCGCATGCTAACTGGGCATGCTTCTTTGCATGCACAGCTATTTTTCTGTGATACAGCTAAACAAAACTACCAAATGTGCACATGTGTGTATCTGCATGTGTGCATGCTTGTGCATGCGTGTGTGTGTGCTCTTCTGTTTCTGGCCTGAGAGAGAGTGTAAAATACAGGATAGCCAGAAATTATTTCTTGAAATGCTGATATTTAGTATCATGTGAAGGAGATGTTGTTTAGCCTCAAAGATGTCAACAGGCAAAATGAATGTAAAGCAAAAATCCATTTTGGAGTCTGACTTACCTAGATGTAGCTATATATTCCTGAAATAGACTAAATACAAAATAGTCCTAGAAAGGCAAGTTATTGCATTTTTTATTATCATAAGATTTTAAAGGTTTCCGAGTGACAGAAACAAAGAATCACCACCTGCACCATAAAACTCTCTGCTTAGAATATAACAGAACAAAAAGAGTGGTCCTAGCATTCTTACTTTTAAGAATATCTGTTTTCAAGATACCTCACTTTCCTGGTTTGAGATCCTTCCACAACCAATCTCCTAGCAAAACAAACTTGAAATAAATCAGGTTAGACTGCTGCTGCTGCTAAGTCACTTCAGTCGTGTCCAACTCTGTGCAACCCCACAGACAGCAGCCCACCAGGTTCCCCATCCCTGGGATCCTCCAGGCAAGAACACTGGAATGGGTTGCCATTTCCTTCTCCAATGCATGAAAGTGAAAAGTGAAAGGGAAGTTGTTCAGTTGTGTCCGACTCCTAGTTACCCCATGGACTGCAGCCTACGAGGCTCCTCCATCCATGGGATTTTCCAGGCAAGAGTACTGGAGTGGGGTGCCATTGCCTTCTCCACAGGTTGGACTAGTCCTCACTATACTCAGTAGAGTCAGTTTCTGAGAGATCTGTCATCTATACAAGCTCTTATATTTTTAAAATTCTGGTCTAGCTTTCAGTCTCTGATTTCTTTAGATGTTAGAATTAATTTTCCAATGAGCTAACAGGTTTATAAAACATATAAGAACCAGGATCGGGAGTAAATACAGTAGAATTGCTTCCATAGAAAATCTGAATTGGATTATTGCCTCCCCAGAATTTCTGAATGATTCAGTTAAGAAAGCAACTTTTAGTGGTCTATTCCATAGCAAAATTGAATAAATGTAAAGCTCAACTTATGAAATAATTAAAGGATAATTTCACTTATGCTTCTAATCCAGACTAAGAAGTACTGTTTTGGCTTTTTTCTCCTTTCTTGACATCAACATCTAGGTTACAATGAAAGTGATCCATTTGTTGTGATATTATGCTTGACCTTTAATACCAGCAGTAAGATTACAAAAATAAGAAAATTAATTTAGAGCTTCCCAGATGGTGCTAGTGGTAAAGAACCTGCCTGTCATTGCAGGAGACGAAAGAGACACAGGTTTGATCCCTGGGTCGGGAAGGTCCCCTGGAGAAGGAAATGGTAGTCCACTCCATTATCCTTGCCTGGAGAATCCCACGGACAGAGGAGCTTGTCAGGGTATAGTCCATTGGGTTGCAAAGAATAGGACGATTAAAGCGACTTAGTACAAATACACAAGCACAAGCCACTAATAATTCTTTTGTGATTTAAATACTTCACAACATTCTTTACCCGTCCTTTAAAAGCAGTGTTAGGAATTGTGTTGCAGTTATTACATTACAGTGATAGGGAAGGGACCTTTTATGTCTTCTATACTTTATGACCAAGAAAGTGGCTTTTTTGAGTGAAGAGTTGCCTGCTTTCTAGATCAGTCTAAGCTCCTTGTTTGTGAAAAAAGAAGTTTCAGGTGAGCCTCCCTACAGGCAGAGGACAGCATTCCACTGGGGCAAGGATATATGCTCTTAAATTTTCATAACAGAATGCCAACTGTGGCCTGCTCAAATAGTATCTCAAGCATACGGATCTTTGTTTAATCAATGACCCAGAATATAGACACTTCAGGTACTTTTCATAAAATCCAGACTTTAATTGCCTTTGATCCTGTACTTGCTACAACGAAGTTTGGAGATAACCAATCTTTAGGAAAGACAGTGTAAGTAACATGTTAACACTCTCTTCCTTTAGGATCGCTAAGATCCATACCTATATTAGTTAAGTCATCAGAAAGAATGCTATTCAGCTCTATTATCTGAGGTACTGACAGAAAGAATTTCACTAACCTAAGCAATAATGTTATACCTTCCTTTTTATAGAAATCGCAGAATAAAGGTCACTGTAAGGATTATGTTGGGAGATTATAACAAGATGTGAGAAATAAACTTAGATGCCTACCTCTTGATATGACGCCAAAGACAGGGAGCTATGCATAACGATAGGGATTTATTTGTGGAAACGGTTATTTGTACAGATGTTATGGATATGAAGACAGGAATAGAGATAAGAGCAGAATTAGAGAGCTAGAGAGATCTATCTATCTATGACAGCAGGGGAAATAAGGCATGCCATTTTGGGGCAAGAAATGTTAAAGTATTCTTGAAAGACTGAAAGATGAGATTGAGCTGCTAGGAAAAAAATCAACCAAATTATCCACAAGAACATGTCTGCTGAAGTGGAGGTGGTACTGAGAATGCTTCATTCTGGGGCAACAGAGACAGGAAGTGGAAAAGAGCTCTATAGCAATCATCAGAGTCACTGTTTGAGAAAATTTATTCACAGCCTCTGGGCCTCCTAGCTTTTATTCTCTTACAGCATGTCCTAAGTAGGTCCCAATACAGCATATATTCCCAGGCAAAACTGTAAGTCTGGCTACGCAGGGAGGAGAAGAACCATAAGGCGTAGGTGACATCTAGAAGAAAGAGGGAAACACTTTACCCAGAAGATACGCTACGGGCACACTTGTCCTCCTTCCCAACAATCATCCAAAAGTAAAATCTTAAGTAAGAATGAACGTGCATGAATATTCAAACACAACATAAACACAAAGATGACAGCAGAGAGGAAAAAATCACTAGATATTCAAGTTCAACCAACACTTCGAAAGAGAAATACCAAACTAAATCAAGCAAAGAACTAATACTTGGGAAAAGAGACTTGACTGAAAAAACTTCTAAATAAGTCTTAGAGAATCTCATAGGAATTTTAAAAAACTATATCATCTATATCATGTGTTTCGGAATCAGTGAATAAACCTCCGAATTTTAAATATACCAAAGTGTATAGAGTAAATGGCAGAAGGTACACGATAAAGTTAGGAAGGGCTTGGAGAATACTGTATGAAGAGTGTCAGAGAATTCTCCCAGAAAAATCACTGAACAACAAAGAGATAAAAAAAATATTAAATAGAAATAAATACACATTGAGACTGTGTCTAGAAGGAGGCCAACACCTATTTAAAATAGTTCTAAAGACACCAGAGAGAAGGAAAAGGGTGAACAAGATAAACTGAGGAGTAGAAGAAAACTTCCCAGAGTTAAAGATACATAAGATGGCATATTGAAAGACTCCATAGTGAGTAGATTCAGTTTCCAAAGGGGTAGCATATGGCTATACTATCCTAAATTCACTTTTGTAAAATGTCACAAGCATTATTACAAAATCACAAAATGTTTCGAAAGAAAATATTGCCCACAAAGCCAAAAGAATCAGATTGGTATCAGACACTCTGTTGACAACACTGGGTGATGGAAGACAATGAAACCACATCCTGAAAGTTTGGAGATAAAATTACTTTGACTGGGAATTTCACACCCAGTCAAGCTAGCATTCAAGTGCAAGAGCAAACATTTATTTTAATTGAAGTATAGGTAACTTACTACATTAGTTTCACATATGTAACATAATGATTGATATTTTTATAGATTATACTTCATACAAAGTTATTATAAAATATTGGCTATATTCCCTGTGCTGTACATTACATCCTTATTTCTTATTTATTTTATACTAGTAGTTAGTACTTCTTAACCCCCTTCACCTATCTTGCCCCTCTCCTGACCCTCTCCACCAGTAAACACAAACAAGTGGTTACTAATATTTGAGTCTGCTTTGTTTTTTTAACATTCCTTTGTTTGTTTTATTTTTTAGATTCCAAATATAAGTGAAAACATACAGTCTTTGTCTTTCTCTGTCTGACATTTCACTAAGCATATCCTCTAGGACATATTGTAAGATCAACTATAACCACAATAAATAGTAAGGGATAGAAATGAGGGAGGATGTTTTAGATACAGGACATTTACAGTTAAATCTGAATAATTATAGATGCATAACATAAAGGAATAATTTAGAATTAAAGTCTCAAGTGATCTCAATACAGGAGATGCTGAGGAGGAGTGAAGATGAAAACAGGCTAAGCATTTTGTCATCTTCAGAGGAACAAAACATACTGATCACCCCCAAACAATGGCCACAAAGTTTAAATGCATAGGCTAAAATTTAGCTGGAATTTTAGAAATAGAAGGAAATGCGGTAAATAAAAATAACTCAATCCATTCATATAAGACAGTGTCAGGAAAGAATGAGGAAGGAAGGGAAGGGAAACGAGTAAAGAGAGAAGGAAATACAGCCAGTAAACACACAGTGAGGATGATAAGGTCAAGGCCAAGCACAGCTATAATCACTCTCATCTGAGCTTATTAAATTCTTCTATTAAAAGAGAAACTCAGGCGTGGTAGAAAAATAAAATAAAATAACAGGATACTCCAGTGGCTCAGTGGTAAAGAATCTACCTACAATGCAAGAGGCACAAGTTCAATCCCTGGGTTGGGAAGACACCCTGAACGAGGAAATGGCAACCCACTCCAGTATTCTTGCCTAAAAAATCCCATGGACCATGAGGTCACAAAGAGTCAGGCACAACTAAAGCGACTGAGCGCGCACACACACGCGTGCGCACGCGTGCACACACACACACACACACAGAGCTTACTGAAAGTATACAGGAAACAAATTGATATAAAAACTTAAACTATAAAGGAATAAAAAGTAACTCAAAGTTAGAATACACATGAATAAGGTCAAATATATGCACCACACACAAAGAAAAACATTTATTGTCCCTACAACATGCCAGTCAGAAGGAAAAAGAGGAGAAACCAACCAAGAGAAAGCAGGCCCAACATGTGAATAGTGTGCCTGAAAGCACTCACCCCTGAAGATAATCAGCCTCACCTGTGGTAGGGATTGTGCAAGATTTAAAATTGGGTATGATTTACACCCATAAAACTGGTAAAGTATAAAAGTTCACAAAAGAACAATAACGAACAACCTAAATGCCATTCAAGTTGGGAGCTATTAAATGAATTATGGAATCTACTCTAAGAAATCATTGTGAAAAAGTGTTGTACACCTCTACATAGTGACATGGTAAAAATCTCTAAAAAATACTTGCTAAGCCAAAAAATCATGTATTAGAAGATAGTATGATCCCACTTTTGCTAAGAAGAAGAAAAATTCTGTGTATATGGGTGTGTATGTCAATGTAGATGTATGTATACATAAATAAATAGAAAAAGAACTATAAGGAAATAAACTGATTACAGCATTCCTTCTGAGGAACTATTCATGAACTTCTAGAATTACACAGGGATAAATTATGTAAAACTGTGGTTGCAGACATGTACAGCTTTACCCCTTATTCATTTAGCAAACATTTGCTGAGCATCTCTTCTATCCAGACTCTATGATGTATAAGGAGTGCAAAAATAAGTCAGTTTCTACCTCCCCAAAGAAGGAAAAGGTGCATTCTCTTTGCATTCAAGCAAATTTATCAGGGTGGGTTGACAGAAACTGACCCTGAATGAAAACAGTGGAATGACATGATGAGGTTTAGGTAAAGCGGGTGGTGGCCTTATCCCAGTGCAAATTTTGAATCAAAACCAGCTTATCTCTTATAACAAAGACCCTAACACACACATGTGTGCACGCCCACAAAGATGCAGCACTGAAATCCTCAATTCAGATATTTCTTTTTTCTTTTACTCATATCATCCTAAGTCAGAATGCCTGGAGAACAAGGTAATGCCGTCTAACTTCTGATTATGACAAATAATCATCCACATACAATAAAATTATATTATTTTCTTTACTTGAATGTGTTCTTCTGGCCTTTCCATAATCTGGTTTCCCCACTTAAAAATCCACATATTCTCTCACTGTTTGCTCTGTGCTGCTTGTCATTTGGAGAAAGTAACCTGTAAGTGTAAGAGCCATCTACCCTCTCATCCAGGGGTCTTGGCTATCCAGTGGTTACATCTGGAGAAGGAATAAAGCTGCATTGGTAAAGCTGCGGAGCACTTAATTTATGGCAGAAGGGAGAGCTAAAGCCATGGAGAATACAAGTGAAAATCAGAAAATAATACAGTAGAATACATACCTTCGTTTAGCTCCTAAGGCTCTAATACGGTGTTGAAGTTACATGATCTTGTATTTATACACTATTTGGGTTTAAAGTTGGTATATTATAATGAATAATTTAATAAAGCTACAGCCTAAATGCAAAGGGAGGAGGAAAAACCAAAATGTAATTATAACCTTGTGAAATGCTTTCCACAACAGCAAGAAGTCTTAAGGGCAAGTGGATTTAATAGATTCAATGACTAGCATATCATAATAATTCAAATTTTATTTTCTTTCTTCTGCTTTTCCAAGCTCAAAAATAATGCTTATTGTTTCATTAAATATTGTGAACACTGAATTCTGATGGTAGAATAATACTGTAAATTTGAGTTGAAGATTTATTTTTACTATTAGTCCTTATATATATCAATGTATAGTTTTCTTCAAATTAAGACCTTCCAGTATCTAGAGTTGACTATGTAATAAGAGCCACTAAAAAGTAAAAATCATAAATTTAATAAAAGTATATCATAATTACCTGGCACAGTCCAGCAACTGAGTGTTTTGGGTACTTAATTTTGTTAAGTAAGGAATTAAGCCCTGTTAGTTTCAACCTATTTGGAAAATCTTTTAAAAGTACACCCATCCGTCCTCCTTCTTAATAAGCGGAATTAAATTTCTTGCCAATTATGAGCAATATTTGTTAAATGTGCCATGGTTGGAAAAACCACAGTTGGCAAGACTAGGGCTCATTAAAAAAAAAAATAGGAGGTTAGGATTAAAACATTAAGGTTAACATTGAATGCATATGTATGTATTTTAAAAAGAAAACAAATTCCCAAAAGTAAATGTATACTAAAAACCCTCCCAGAATTGCTAGAGAGCTCCTTTCATAAATTGCTTTCTTATGTAATTCAAGAAACATTCCTTTTTAGCAGATTCTCTCTCCTAAAAACCACACCTCTTTTTAAAATGTTTCCATCCAGCTCCTAATGACTTGAAATTTTAAATCATTTACACTTCACATTCTCCTTGTTTCAGCTTTTCAAGTATCAGCAATGTCTTTTGTGACCACTTGACCTTTTTCCAAACTGCCAAAATGCCCAAATGATGCCCAGTTAGATGTACAAAAAAGGGAAATGTATTTCTGTATTTGACGCTCACTTTTATTTCAAGCCCACACAGATGGGAACTCAATTTCAGTCAACTGGGGATTTTACCCTCTTTTTGTCTTGGAGTCATGTCAAAGTTCAGAAGCATTCTAAGGTGCATCTGATCCCTGGTGTATCTTCATTAAACAGGGGCTTACTCTCACACAACCATATCTCCATTTTTTATGAAGCCATCCATCTATACAGGTTCCCCTACATCCTTCTTTGTTCCAGAGCCTGTGGTCTCTTCAAGGGCAACTCTGGGATACTTGGAAAATCTTCAGCTTGGAAAGTGCAGGAAACCTTCTTCCTGATGTTCCCACACACCTAAAAACATTCTTCTAATCTGTCTACCACCCCAGCTTGGAGAATTTAGAGAAATTCTCATTCTCTAAACTCCAGGAACAGTAGATAGTTAAGTTGGAGGTGAGTTACGTTTCAGATGCCCATGGAAGACACCAGTATGTAATAGGAAGTTGAGAGGGCTCAAGAGAGTGATCTGAGCTGGGGGAGATTTTGTGTTTGCCAGCCTGCTGTTAAATCTTATAGGTGGATGAGACTTCACAGGGAATGAAAAGAGAAGAGCAATAAATAGGAAAATGAAGAGTTGTAATACAACATTTCAAGCATATCAACGTATAAACAGTGCTGAGGAGTACCCCAAGAAAGACTGCACTTGGGGGAGTCATGAACATGTAAACGACCTGTCAGCTGGAATCATCTGCCTTACTCACTATGTTTTTATTCACCTCTTCAAACCAGAATGTGGTAAGTGCTACCATGGTTAAGTCATTTCATTGGAGCTGGGGTTACAGTGATGAATAAGGCAGATGTGGCCCAGCCTTCACAGCTTATGTGCAAAGCAACCTCGTGATATAAACTCTGTATTTCCTACCTGCCCTCAGACAAAGGGGTAATTATTTGTTTAAAAGTTTCTTTTCAATATGTGGGTATTATAAAAGAATGAATGGAATAAACACTTGAGATACTTGTTCATTAGCAAAGTACGTGGGCTGTAATATGGAGATCTGGATTTACTTAAGTTGCCCAGAGACTTTACTATTTACACCTACACTGTTAGCTATCTTCTAGATGTAAAGACTGTTTGGACACTCACAAAGAGCCGCTACTCCCTAAGTCCTGTCTAATTCCTCCACGATCAATGACTTCATCCATTTCTGTCTCATAGAATCCAAGCAATTGCAAAAATTTGGCAGAGATACTGATTTCATGAAATTGATCAGAGACATGAAGGAAAAGGAGCTTCCCTGGTGACGCTGGTGGTAAAGAATCTGCCTGCCAATGCAGGAAATGCAAGAGACGGTTTTGATCCCTGGGTCAGGAAGATCCCCTAGAGAAGGAAATGGCACACCACTCCAGTATTCTTGTCTGGAAAATTCCACAGACAGAGGAGCCTGGCGGGCTATAGTCCATAGGGCCGCAAAGAGTCAGACATGATTGAGCACACAAACACACACACACACACACACACACACACAAACACATACAAAGGAAAGATAAAAAAAATGCAGGGACTTCCCTGGAGATCAAGTGGTTAAGATTCTGTGCTTCCATTGCAGGGGCCATGGGTTTGATCTGTGGCAGGGAAACTAAGATCCTGCATAGCATGCTCCCCTTTAAAAGAAGCTGTAAAATGGAAATGTGTG
The DNA here is from genome assembly GCA_007570785.1 of Antilocapra americana. Taxonomy (NCBI): domain Eukaryota; kingdom Metazoa; phylum Chordata; class Mammalia; order Artiodactyla; family Antilocapridae; genus Antilocapra; species Antilocapra americana. Next base: position 2,014,731 of record ML661332.1, read on the forward strand.
TTTAAATTTCTAGTTACACTTTTATCAGCAATTTGAAGGTATTAGCCCACTGGCTCGACCGTAAAGTCTGCCTGCAGTGTGGGAGACCTGGGTTCAATCCCTGGGTCAGGAAGATCCCCTGGAGAAGGAAATGGCCACCCACTCCAGTATTCTTGCCTGGAAAATCCCATGGATGGAGGAGCCTGGCAGGCTACAGTCCATTGTGTTGCACAGAGTTGGACATGACTGAGCGACTTCACATTCCACTGTGCTGGTGTCCCTTTGTTATTATTAACAAACCAACTGCCAAATCAGTTGTCAATTAACCTGTGAAGGATAATCTACTTTGAAGGTCTTCTCTTTGGTTTTCTTTGTTTGTTCTTCAGCTTAATTGCGAACTTCACTTTATGATTGATTGGACTTGAATCTAAGGATTGTCCTTCATCAATTCTTGAAAAATCCCACAATTTTCTCTTAAAATATTGCCTCTTTGTCATCCTCTTATATCTCGTGGATGTTAGTTTGACTTTTCACCTTATTCTCCACTCACAAATCTCTCATTAGTATTTTGTACCATTTTATCTTTCTGTTCTAAATTCATGTAATTTCTTCAGTTCTACCTCTGTATAACCAACTAGTTTGTAGGATGATCTAGTCCAGAGATAAGCAAATTATGACCCAAACCCAGCCCACAAGCTATATATTTTTCAAGTATAGCTTAAAAATAAGAAAGGTTTTCACGTTTTTAAAAGGTTAGTAAAAAAAAGAAGAAAACTGTGAGACAAAGGGCAATAACAGCAAAGAGAATACAAGTCAAAAGGACAGGAAAATTCTGGTCCTTTACAGAAAATGTTTGCTGACCCATCATTTAATCTACTATTGAAAATTTCCATGGAATATTTGATTTCTCTTATATTTTTTTATTTGGTTCTTTTTCAAATTGCCATTTTCTTTAACTCTTGCTTCTGATACATATTGTTGATTTTTATATGTCTTTAATAATTTTTAATATTATATATCCTAAAATCCCAATATCTGAAGACTTTTGAGTCTGAGGTTTGATTCTACTGCTTCTCATTTCTGTTGACTCTCACTCATGCTTTTTTTTTTTCTTTTTTCCTCATGGTTTTGTTACTCTTTCATTGTGAGTTCTTAACCATTGATACATTATCTCAGGCAAATCTTTTCTGTGCTGATTTTGAAGTTATCATTTCTCAACCTTTATATATATGTGTGTGTGTGTGTGTGTGTGTATAATTTGGCATCTGGTCACATCACTTCATGGCAAATAGATGGGGGAACAGTGGAAACAGGGGCTGACTTTATTTTTGGGGGCTCCAAAATCACTGCATATGGTGACTGCAACCATGAAATTAAAAGACGATTACTACTTGGAAGGAAAGTTATGACCAACCTTTTTACTAAGACAGCTTATTAAAAAGCAGAGACATTATCAACAAAGGTCTGTCTAGTCAAGGCTATGGTTTTTCCAGTAGTCATGTATGGATGTAAGAGTTGGACTATAATGAAAGCTGAGTGCAGAAGAATTGATGCTTTTGAACTGTGGTGTTGGAGAAGACTCTAGAGAGTCCCTTGGACTGCAAGGCGATCCAACCAGTCCATCCTAAAGGAGATCAGTCCTGGGTGTTCTTTGGAAGGACTGGTGTTGAAGCTGAAACTCCAATACTTTGGCCACCTCATGCGAAGAGTTAGCTCTTGAAAAGACCCTGATGCTAGGAAGGATTGGGGGCAGGAGGAGGAGGGGATGACAGAGGATGGGATGGCTGGATGGCATCACTGACTTGATCGACATGGGTTTGGGTAAACTCCGGGAGTTGGTGATAGACAGGGAGGCCTGGCGTGCTGCAGTTCATGGGGTCGCAATGAGTTGGACACGACTGAGTGACTGAACTGAACTGAACTGTAAAACTAGGGTTATGACTCTGCTAGATATATGAGTTTGGCTTCTTGTTATAGTCCACCTTAAGGAGCACTCCAAGGGAGTATGTAAGACTGGAGAAAGGAAACAAAACCTGCCAGCCACTCTTTTCAGTGTTGTCCAAGAATGGGCACTGAGTTTGATAGCAGAGCGATTCTTCTAGCTTCTTTTGGCATTCCCATAAATCATCCACCCCTCTGCTTCAGAAGTATTGCTCATCAGGACAGTACCCTCCACTCAGAAGTCTGAGTACTAGCTATCTTGGACCCTTTCAGAGCTCCTCAGTAAGTGGACTACCCTTTTCAGAAGTCTGAATCTCAATCTGTGTTGCCTCTTCACTAAGTTTATTGCTTCTAGTAATTCCAATATCTTCACTCTGTGTCCCTGGGGCTAGTAGCCGATTCTTATAGTTCTTATATCTTTGTTACGTCAGTGTTTCTATTTTGCTTTTTTCAGCCCTCCAACCCTTGTTTAGCAATTTCCTATATTAAATTCTCTCTGTTGACATATCTGTTTCTGTTCTCCTGACCACAACATCTCTATGAATGTGTTCAGTTAATACTCGCCTACAGTAATTCCCAAATGACTAAAAGAACATAGAAGGGATAAGCTGGGCTGGGCAGTATAGCTGTACTAGATGATTTCCTTTAATATTTGTTCTGATTAGTCAGTGAGTGTCAAAGATACAATGGCTGTTAAATAGTTTGAATATCAACCAGGCCTGTACCTGTACACATGAGCTAATCCCTTTGATATTTACTGGTGTTGATATCTGAAACTTAATTTGTATATTCTTCATTTTCTTATAAATGCTTCTGCCAGACAAAAGCCTGCTATAGTAATGTTAAAGAGCAACCAGGAAAATTTGTGGTTTGACTTTCATTAATTTGCTACTATATAACATAGACCAAAGGAAGGTACTCTACCAGTTATTGTGCTGTTTGCTTAATTTCAGTTTTTTTCTCTTTAAACATTCTTTCTTTTTGATTATGTCGCAAGGCTTGCAGGATCTTAGTTCCCTGACCAGGGATTGAACCCAAGCACAAGGCAGAGAAAGCACTGAGTCCTAACCACTTGATTATCAGGGAATTCCCTCAGTGCCAGTTGTATGGTTTCATTTGGACATGAACATCTTTTTCTGCAACAAATATTGATCCTTTTTTTCTAACTCATCATATAAGCTCCACTCTATCCATGTCCCAGATAATTATGTTTCCTTGTGGTGTTGATGGAGCTGAAGGGAATGGTGGGAAAGCACGGTATCAGGAGTGTGGAAATGTGATTAAGATATATCTTTATGGTCATAGAGATCATGTTAAATTGAATGTATCTGGGTTTTTAAGAAGTTACTTTGTGGGTTCATATAGGCCCAGGGCTAACCTAAACTCATTTGCTCAACAAGAGCCCAGTTGGAAATGTTCAGTACTGACCAAATTTATGACTTTACATTAGTCCATAGAAAATCTTCCAAAGGAAAACTGTATACAGCTTCTATAGACTTGATATCTGCATGAACTGTGATTGCTTTTGTCCTAGACCACTTCCCAACACAATGTTTCCCACACTGACATCTGAAAGCCACCTAGAGCATGGCCACCTAAAGCAACTGTAAAAACTGCTGCTGACTCAGATTTGATGGGAATGGGTTCCAGGAATGTGAAATAATATTTGGGAGCCATTTTATTGCTAGAAGTTGATAATATCCTTGTAGTTGGATACATAATAATGGAGGCAACATGTATGAGCATATGTCATGTATCAGTTTTAAGTATTTCACATGCTTTAAATTATTTACATTTCAGGAAAATTCTGTTATTATCTTCACTGTAGGAATAAGAAACAGAGGCATAGCAAGTTCCATAATTTGAATAAAACTGCACAGTTTCACAACTGGTAGATGCAGGACTTATACTGATATAGTCTGACTCTATCACTCCATTTTACTACACTATGCTGGATGTGTGGTAACCATCAAGGCTCACACAAGGTAATTATTTCCCCTCCTGAAATCTCAAATGTCCAAAGAATCATCAAACTTTGAACAACAAATTTTATATATGAGAAGCACAAAATCCTTAGGCCAAAAATCTCTTACTCATACCTAAAAACAAAGAAACCTACCTACACTTTCACAAAGAGTTAATAAAGAGTCCTTTATTCATGTTTCTTCAGTGAAATATTTTTATATCAATCAACTAATCAATAACAGCTGAATTAAATTTACCTGGAAATACATCCAAGCTTATTTACCTTTGTCTTTCAAGGAAAACACATCTGGTATTTCTCTATGCCAAGAAAGTTAGAGAAATATTTGAACTGCTCTGAATACTCAAAACAATTCCATATCTCAGTGTATCTTACAGGTGTTTAATTTGTAAGATGCAGAGAGAATACCATAGTACTGTGATAACACAGGGGTATTTTACAATAAAAAGCAACAAGTATAGACAGAATGTTAGAGGACTAAGAGGAAATTTTTTTTCAAAAACTAGAACAATTATATGTGATTCCTATTAATACACTTGAATGTGTTTTATTGGGAGGAGACAAATATTGTAGAAAATCATCTGTCAAACAGCTAATATCTTTTAATAGCAAATTATTAAAAGGTGCTTTATTGAATTTACAAATTGAAATTAACTGCTTGTTTTATTGTACTTATTCGGAGTTTCTATGATTACGGAGGTTAGCTAAATATATTACTTAGTCAGAGTGATAATCTTTTTTTGAAAGTACTGATTCAAGGAGATAAACTCTGTTGAGAAGATACTGGTCTATCTTTTGGTGATCAATGAAGGGAGAAGATTATTTAAAAAGTCTTTTGATACAGTAGGATTTCATAATGAGAAATAAATAAACAAACAGTAAGGTAGAAAAAAGATTCGAAGTGCCAACAAGGGCAGGGGAACATGATGGCTCAGAGCACATGCCATGAAGCCAACTAGAAATGGATTTGAATCCTGCATCCATGACTGACTATGTGAACCCCGAATAGTTTTATGAGTACCTTACAGCAGAGTCTTCTTTTTATTAATGTGTGCACATTGCAGGTACTCAATAAAGAACTCAGTCACTGAGTGGTGTAACTTTCACTCTATGGTACAAATTTTATTTCTGGAACATTTTCTGCAAAGAATGTCTCTTCTTTATTCTTGACTCAGGTCTTCTCTGACCATATTTCAATCCTTCCTTCCTTATTTTTAGTTTATCCCTTTTCATCTCTACCCTTGAAAAACTCCATGCTTGTACCTTTGCTATAGTATCTATAAAAATGTAGGGTTTTCCTTATTTATACATTTGTTTTTCCTCAGTAAACTGTAAGGTCCTCAAGGGCCCATGGTCATCTTTGCATCAGTAGCTCTTAGCAGAGGGTTGGGCATATGGTGGGCAGTTAACTTTTGCTAAATAAATGAACAAATGACAGAAATAAGTGAATAAATAATAACTTAATTGGGATTTTCATTTGTTAAATTACTTCAAGGTTCAAATTGGAATGTAGAATTTGTTATAAATCACAGAAGAGGATTTGCAGGTATAAAATAATTAGTATTTTAATATTCTGCTGGTTGTAGTGCAAACTGTTCTAGTGACATTGGAAGTCAAATTGTTAGGAGTCTTATAATTATACATTTCATATAAACCAAAGATTCAATTTCTTGATATGTAAACTCGAGAATCCTTGGCACATGTACACCAAGAGACAGATGCAACATTTTCAATCATCATTATTTATAATACAAAAAGAAATCAAAATAGCATAAATAAATGAATATAGTAATAAAAGTGAAATATTTGCAGAATAAGATACTAAACCATAGTATAAAAGAAGGAACTAGATCAATACTATATCAACATTAATACCAAAGACATGGTTGAACAGCAAAAGCAAGCTAATAATTATATGTGCAGCATGAAATCATTTATAATTTTAAGTACACACTATATATATTTTTAGTTATATAGTCTCACTGGATTCAAATATGGGTATGTAAAACAGACTAAAAAGAGTAAAAAATGTTCATCTAGCACATGTCATCTCTAGGAACAGCAACAGAGAATTACAGTGTAGGAAAAGAAAGATCAAAAAAGACTTATAGTTTTTTTTTTTATCTGACAATTTAAGAACAGAATCCTTATTTTCTTACTTTCCAAAAATAAAAGAGCAAAAGAAAGAGGTGAGAGAAAACAGGAGAGAAGGGGAGAGAATGGTCCAGTAGTTCAGTTGTCAGAAATGCTCAGGGAAGGAAAAGTGGTCTGGGGTTATTCCATATATCCCTTTACTAACACAGGTATCTGTGATGTCAGGAGTTACAAGGATCTGACACTAATAATGAGCTGAGTAGAACAAACCTTAATTCATTGCGTCTCAATTTTCTCAGTTTCTCAAGAGGAGGTAGATGGAACCTGTACTCCAACTTCACCATCACCCAGTTCAGGCCACATCTTCCTACTCATAGGTGCCCTTCATCTCTGAATGGCCAAATTAACCTCAGGGTCCGATTTAAAGCCCATTGGAAGAAAAGTACCTGTTTACCTTTGATGAAGTGTAATAGGTTATCCTTGCTGGGTATATTTTAACTTCACTATTGAGTAGAGCCAACCATTAATGACTTTGATGACAGGTGAGGAGAACCCTAGACCTTTTCAGAGCCTCCTAAAATTTCAACAATCAATATCTTTCTACTTAGCTACTTGGAAACTGGTTCCTCTCACTCTAACTGAAAGGGAAACTTCAAATGCCAGTAAGTCAAGTCATTGTCTTCATATCTTAGAAAGAACTGGGATTAAAATCTGAATCCATGACTTCTGAACTCGCAATCTTGCTTCAGTAAGATACTCCTGGCAGCTTTCTGTCTGACCTCTTCCATTTGCCTAGTGTATCTCTAAAAAAAAAATAAATAATAAATTCTGTTTGCTTTAACCCTCTTGTTATCACTAATTGATTCTAGATGCTTTACTGTCCTTATCTCCGCGGCCCTGACTGCTTTAACTGATGTGGGTCGTAGCACTTCGTGGACAGCGTTACAGTAACCCACACCAAGCTAACATGAAACCTCAGCGAGGGTTTATTAGTTTGTTCCTCCATCTTTCTTTTTCTGAGGAATTGCAGCCCTGAAAGTTCTAATAATGACTGTCCTCAAGACTGCTCTGGCTTCCTACCACCTTCTCAGAGTTTTCATATTTTCTAGTGTACTAACTCCATTTCTTAATATGCTTCCTCGGAGTTTAATTCTCCGGTACCACTGTATTCAGTTTTCTCATTTTTACTCTACTATGTACACATCATCACCTGGGCAATAGTATTCAACTTAAGCTCATGTTTTCCTACTTCCAATAAAACCTTACCTGTCTATAAGCAGGAGATCTAACACAATTTCTCCTTCAATGACATTAGCTACGGTTGGTAATAGAAAGTTGCAGTTCTCCAATTCAGTAACTCCTTTGATCCTTCATGGGTCTTTAATCCAGCAGATGTCTGGGGAATCCAAGTCCCTTCGGAGTTCAATGTTATGAGAGTTCAACTGACCTCACCAGCTGCTTTTCTCTCACCTACCATTTCAATGGCCTACAGCAGATGCCCCATAACACTGTCTTTGTTTTATGGGTTTCATTTCTCTTCTCTCTCTCTCTCAACCTCCTAAACTCAGAGTACTCTACACCTCTCCAACCTCTAATATGTCTAGGCTACTTTGCAGAGCATGTGAAAATTTCAGAGAAATTATGTCAATCATAGGGTTTCTAATATTGAACTTTTGTTTCCATTTTTTTTGGAGGGGAGGATGTGGTGATGATGGTCAGAGGAGAAAGGCAAACCTTACCTTGTTTTCACTACTGATATGAGGCTCTTTATTCTGTATTCACCAATGTCTAGTTAGGACTTTGTTCTGTGAACCCAGAGCTGATCTAACTTCACATCCTTAAGTCCCCCACCCCAAGCAGAAGAGGAAAAGCTCTGCTCTGCAAAGAACTGCTGAGGTTCCCACAATGCTGAATTGTTAGAAGGCATTCTTAGTCTCTAATTTTCTTCAGGCAACTGAACTAGACATAAGAGAATGTTCTATTTTTGACCTATTTCTCAGGAATTACTCTATTTTTACCAACTATGAAAATAAAAATATACTTGAGTTGCTAAATTCAAGAGATTTCATTCCAGTGTGCTTCAATAAGAGACAACAGAAAAACAGTGCATGCTAGTCCTAAGGAAATTCCTCTGTAGTCAGCATCCAAGCAAAATGCTGTGATGGAGTGAATGAGGGCTTAGATTCTGGAATCAGAAAGATTCCAGTTTGAATCTGGTCCCTGATTCTAATTATGTGTGGTTTGTACGTCACATAACCTGTGTAAGCCTCAGTTTACTCCTCAGTAAATTAGTGATCATAATAGTAGTTTACTTCATAGGATTATTTTAGGGATGAAAGGAAGTAATCTATTTAGAATGCTCAGCACAGTTCCTAGAACACAATAAGCCCTTATTCCATATTATCTGTCATATTCTGCAATGTAAGCTTATTTTAATATTAAAAATATTAATTTATGTCATCATGTATAAGGAGTTTTTGATTATCATCTTGAGATTGTTACTTTTTCCATTTATAAGGAAGATCAAGAGTTGATGGAATTTTGGAAAATGAAACAAAAAATATGTGACATCATTTAGAATTAAATTCTACCTTAAGACAGTCTGTCACAGGCTGAATTTTTACAGATTGTGATAATTCCCTGCTTAGTCATAAAGTTGAGAATTTTAGAACTGAAAGGTATCAACGTCAAGTTTATTACAGTACTTCGAAGTTTCATAAAAACTTTACAGTGTGTTTTATGAATGATTCCTCCTGTATCCCCATGAGGGAGTCTAGCATTACTCTCTGTATTTCAAAGGAGAGCAAACGAAGGGTGGGAATATTTTAAATGTCACAAAGCCAAATTAGTACTATCTCTGATGAGAGATGCACTGTGTTTTCTAAATGCCCCCATTCCCAACCAGGAGGAGACTTCTACTTCACATCCACTATATGTGGCACGTTTCCAGAAATGTATACACGCCACCACTTTAAGAGAACAGTCACCGAGTTTCTATGAAATATCCTTTCAGTGACCTGGGCTAAACGCTCCACCCTGAAGCCCCATGGCCCAGCTGGGTCACTGAGGATCTCAGAAGGGCCAGAGACCCCCAATTCCTAAATAAACGTGGGGGATTGGGGAAACCTCAGGCTCTCCTCAGCTATAAACTTAGTGCAAATGTATTCTTAACAATAAACTCGAAGACTTCTTTTTGGGACCCAGAATGATGGAAACTTCAGGGGAACGTAGATTCATAGGATAGGAATCTGGAAACAAAAACATTTCTTTAAGAAGCTATATGCTGTAAAGAAGCTCCTCGTTCCATAAACCTGTGTTAAAAGAAAAACTAGTCCAGAAAGTATTTGGACTTCTGTCTAGTGACTTCCACAGTTATAAAATGTCTGCAGATTTTTGGAATCGGGACAAAGGCACTGGGTCCACACAGCAGTGAAGGTTGTTACTCTGAGACCTTCCCCTCACAGTACAACAATAAGTCTCCATTGTTTCCTGTGCTACTTTTATCCTTTCACCACTTTAGTTTATTCATCTGTAACTGAAAATGATAACCATTAGGAAATTACCCAAAAAAGAAATGTGGGATTATTAATAGAGAAGTAAAACATCAGCCAAATCCATGGTTGTCCATTCTCCTGGCAATGGAGAATAGAGACAATATAAATAGTGGTAGACTAGAAATAGAATAGAGTTAATATGAATGACAGGAATCTGTAGGTATTTTCAAGGACATTCATTTTCTCATCTCAGGCCATCAAATGTTTTCCCAGAGCTGCCAACCATTAATAAAGCAAAGTAGGAGGGCTCATACCTCACCCATCTTTGTCCACACATCCATTAGACTTGTGATGCATCAAATTAGACGGCAGACAGCAAAAAGGGAAAATGCTTAAGCTATCCACCTTAGACATAATTAGCCCCTGATCTGTTCTCTCTGCAAAAACCAAGATGGATAGATAGATGCCAAATATCCATTGTCTCTGCGAGTTCCTTGAGGTCAGTTAAGATTTAAAAGCAAAAGTGATCAAGTTTCCCACTTTCAATTCCCCATCATCCAAAGGTGTAGGGCAGGATTTCTCATCCTTGACACTCTAGGAACTTGGGCGGGGGGCAAATCATTTTTGTCATAGAAGTTGCCTGTAGTTGTCTGTTCATGGTATTCTTGGTCTCTACCCACTAGATGCCAGTAGCAAGCCCCTGAGTTGTGATAACCAAAATATCTTTAGACCATGTCCAGTGTCCCAGGGGGATACTCCCAGCTGAGAAGCACTGGTGTGGTGGTGATTTTTTTCCCTCATACCAATTGTATGTGACTTTTTCCATACTCCTTCTGCTGTGAGAAAAAAAAAATCATAGCAAAGTTGACACAGGTTGGCTTGAGTGCTCCTCTTCTCATTTTGTTTCTGTCTTTGTCTCCCTCTGGCTTCCTACACACACACACACACACACACACACACACACACACACACATGCACTTCGAGTTTTTAATCTTCCAAGCCTGCACGTTAAAGATGAGAAGGAGCTCATGGGTTTGTGCTGCCACATTGCCTCTTAAGCCTTTTGAAACTTACAGTTCAGTAGATAAAGAGTCATACAGTAACGTGGTTTGCCAATCTCCTATTCAAAGCTGATAGAAGTGCTGTGCCATAATATTAGCCAAAATAAAAATTTTAAAGCAAAGAAAAAAAAAAAAAGGAACCCAACCAAATGACTCCCTCATAGAGTTAGCACTTTACAGTCCAACACGGAACATTCTTTTCTTTATGAAACATTCTTTTGTGCTGTAAAGAGAGGGTATAGAAGGATGTTTAATGTGTTGTCGAGAGGGAAATTATTAGCGTATTATATACGAGGCAGTCATACAGCAAGAGAGCTGAAGCTTGTGTTTGCCCTTAAAGGAGATGCAGTCATATAATAGAGCGCCTTAGAGCTAGGGTTTACTGTACTTTGGGAATTAATCACATAAACTATAAATTGGGTTCAACAGGCTGGCTGGGTAAATAGGCGCAGCTAATGAGGACACTATGAGATCTTATAAGAGAGCTGACTGCCGCAGGACAAATAGTCCATGGCGCACCTGATGGAAAGCTAGAAGACATCAAAGCATAAAGGATTAGTGCTCTCACAGTGTTGAGAAATGGCCGGGGGGAGATTCACCAACTTATTACCCACATCCAAGCTAATCCTGTTATCTGCAAAATATAACTGTGTTCAGGAACTGCCACCACCTCAACTTGCAGAAGCATAATTTTGTGTTTCCCTGAACAAAAGTGCAGGAGATTTTCCTCCGAAAAAGAAAAACAGAAGATGATGATGATTTTGAAAGGTTTTCTCCTTCCTCCATACTTGGCTGCATGTATGAAAACATATAGAATCGAAAAGCTTCTGTGTATCTAAGTGGTGTGGCAGGGGATGGAAAGAGAGAGAGCTGCAGAGAAGAAGCTACTGTGATTTTTTCCAAAACTCCTGCTTATGGGGAAATGAGCAGTAGTGGAAGAAGGGACATACCTCATTTGCAATTAAATCTGTACTCGTTTCTAAAACGCTGGATTTACTTTTGCAAAGCAGGCAGCCGAGCACTCCATTTGAAGGTAAAAAGGGGAATGAGGAAAGGCCCAGCCCATTTGCTGCCCTTCCTGCCCCTGCAGCTTGCCCAGGGTATTGATTGCTGGGGTGACACCCACCTGATCCCAACAGATGATCTCTGCAGGGGAAAGGGGCAAAACCCCCAGCTCCCAGCCAATCTGCCTTGGGGAAAGTGGCTTCCTGAGCTAGAGCTGACATTCGGTTCAGACTTGTTTATGCAACTTAAGAGTCACACTATTTGGAAGCGAAATGCAATTTCTCCCCAGCTTCTTAGTGACTACAGAGGCAGGGAGGAGGCTGAAGCTGGTTCAGTGCCTAGCCGGTCTCCATCTCCCAGGGGCGCCCTTTCCCTCTGCTGCTCCCTTTGTCTAGCTGAGCTGATGTTAGCAGGGCTTGTGGGTGAGTAGAGAGGACAGACTCTGCCTTGCCTATTGGCAGGGCCATGCCTAGCACAGAGTCTGGCTCATGGGAGGAGCTTAAATGGTTATCAAGTGAGCCTGTGGGTGCTACAGAAGTCTGTTTGACAAATTTGGCCCTATGGACACCCAGGAAAGTGTACTGTTTTTCAGGATAAAGTTATATCAGAGCAAATTTTGCAACATAACTCTTCTCTTGCAGAAAATCTGAGGATCAGAGTCATATGATTTGCCTGAAGAAATAACAAAAGAGAAAATATCTTTGAAATGATGCTCACACACACACAAATGGTCTGGATATTTTCTGTCTTCATTCAAATAGACTTCTCTGTTATAATTAGAATTTCTGAGGATTAATGCACCCACCCAGCCCTGCCCTTCTCACACGGCCCCACTTGCCTCTTGAGTCCCTTTCCACTCTGCTTCTAGCTTTGCTTTTCTCTGGTTTTCTTGTGTGCTCCTTGAATCCCCATCCTGCCTCCCATGAAGACCTGTCTTGCTTTTTCCCTATACCTTCTGAGACAGCTCTATTCCCTTATCTCCGCTGCAGAGTTCCCCCTTTTCCAAGATTTCCATGATCTCTCTTAGGACTTCTCAGGTGGCGCTAGTGGTCAAAAACCCACCTACCAGTTCAGGAGATGTAAGAGATGGGTGTTCAATCCCTAAGTTGGGAAGATCCCCTAGAAGAGGGTATGGCAAACCACTCCAGTATCCTTGCCTGGAAAATTCCATGAACAGAGGAGCCTGGCAGGCTACAGTCCATGGGGTCTTAAAGAGCTGGGCAGGACTGAGCACACACACACACACACGTGATCTCTCTTCACTGATAATCCACAGAGCTCTGTCACTAGCCCTGCCTTTAAGTTAAGGCACCTACAGTCACAGCAGCATCCTTCTGGACACAGCATGGAGGACATTGCTTCCTTCTTAGACCCCACAGAGCCCAAATTTGAGTCATCTTCATCTCCAAGGCAGCTTCTCTTCCTACTTTATATCTGCAGACTCAAGGATTTCTGAAACTTTCATATTCCAAACATTGTCATTGTCTTTTATTTATCCTTTCTAGCACCATAACCAATCTACTTTCCCTTCAAGTCTTGCAGAATATTCCTTAGAATGCTTACTTCCTGCCTCATCCTGCTGCCCTTCAACTTGGTTCACCTCTCCATTCCCCTGGTCTCCTCAATGCCAGGTGATTCTCATTCCACTTTTTCATAAGGCTTCCCCGACGTATATAATTCACATCCTGGCCCATTCAGAAATCTCAGGCTTTAAGTTAAATAGACCTGAATCCATTTACTGACAGGACGACCAGAGGCAAACCCCTCGGAGCCTCATTTCATCATCTGTAGGGTGGGAAAATTGATCTTTGCTTCTGGACAGTGTAGAGGGTTCTAGATCTCAACACCTAGTCTAGGATCTGAGTTACTGCAGAGGCTCTAGCCCTGGAGGGGCATTCCTAGCCCTGGAGGGGAGTTCCTCTCAAAGAAGCAGAGAGTTCCTTTCTCCCTGTTTTTCGCTTTCTCTTTTGTTGTTGTTTTTAATGAGATGTCACCTCTAACCTCAATATGTCAAATCTAAATGCAATTTTAGATAATTTGGCCCCATTCTTCCTTTTCCAGCTGTGCTCTCAGTTGGCGCCTCACCAGCTGGCCAACAGGTACTGTTCATTCTTGTATCCTGTTGTTTCCCGAAATATTCTCTCCTCTCCCCAGTCCAAAGCTACCCATTCTTCAGGAAGCAACTGAAGTTCTTCCTTCTCCCCAAAGCCTTAAGCTGTCCTTCCGGGATCACTGCCCTCCTGAGCTCTTATCACCCTCATAGTCTCTATCACACATCCCAGAACCTGCACTCTGCCGGCTGCTAGGCAACCATCATGGCAAGACTGCCCTTCACTTTACAACAAGAGGAAGCTGAATATTGGAAAGGGCTAGTGACACGTACAGAGTCCTATGGCTAGTTTCTGGCAGAAGCAAAAGTAAATTACTGCTACTTATCATGTAATTTTAAAATGTATTTTCATTGGCTTTTGCTTACTACAATTGTATTACTCCTGATCCAAGGAAACTATAAGAAATCTAAGGGCAAGTTACTTATGCCTCCTTACAACACCTGAAACACACACACACATACACCACCTCCCTTAGCACAGGACACAAGGTAGGAACTCAATAAATGCTTGAAAATTAATTTGGGCTTATTACCAGAAAAAGATTAATCACTGCGAGACCTGTGAGCCCCTGTCACAGTATCTTTGAGTGATTTGGAAATTCTTCCTCTTAAGATCTTTAAACAAAGGGAGAAAATTGTCTGGTTTAAATGAACTACTGCCTGAAGGCAGGGGATAGATTGGCTTTAGGAGTTTCATTTCATCACTATAATCCTATGACTATAAGAAAAAAGGCAGGTTGAAAAGGAGCCATAAATCACCTGTGGGCTCATGAATCTTGGCCCTGCCACCCCCTCACACCTTACCCCACACCTTTCCTGTGGACAGTACTTATGCCACTTGCCAACCTTGTTGCCCAGAGCATATCTAGTATATTCCAAAATCCAGGGCTCCTCAACCAAATCAAAGGCTCAGAATAAAACTGAAAGTCACAGTGGTTAAGAGATCAGTTTGGGGTTTGAGCTTTGTGGCCTCTGGCAATTTACTTAACCTCCTGAGCCTCAGTTTCCCACTTGGTAGCATGGGGGTAATAATCTCCCAAGATTTTATGAAGATGAACCGAAATAATACAAATGAAGAGCTGATAAGAACAAGTTCTGGGAATCATCAGCCATGAGTTCCTATATGTGTTCCAGAGCTGACTCACTTTGGAGCAGCTGGTCATTTCAGTTTCACCATCTCTAGAAGAACTCTGGGGTGAGTTGGTCAAATTTATGGTGGGAAAGGTATATTCCTGTTGGTCCAACACCACCTACCCAGCAGATGTCTTGGGTCCCAGACAGATAGAGGAGAGCATTCCAATTCCTGCCAGCAGCTTGGGGAAGGGCTGGGATCAGACACTAACTCTTCTGAAACAAAGGCTTTCTTCTCTTCCATCTCTCAAACCTTGCATATTCTTCAAAGGGTTTATCCTTTCAGGTAGATCTTATTTTGAATATCACTGGTGAAGTTATACTAATGGATTTTTTTTCCCCTTTCTTTTTCTTCCAGCAGAGCTACAACAAAGGCATCTGTGCTAGAGAAGCAGCCCAAATGTTCTACCTGCTGGAGCCCTCAAGACATAATTTGAGTAAGTTTGAGGTAGTTGTAAAAGAGAGTGAAAGGATTGGATTGGGGGTGTAGATTGTTCGGGTTTTTTGGGGGGTTTTTTTGAGAAGTTTTATCATGAGAACACTTGTTTCTGTGATTAAAGCACCCTCATCATTAATACCTTCAATAAGAGACATTTTAATTTTATGGAGTTATTTGTTTGATTTCTAGAGGATTAAAAAGCAACAATAAGCAAAGCTCCTTTCTTTTTAGGAATCATGTGATCTTTGGTCTGATGTAAAGAGCTGCCTACACCTCCTACCCATTCCACTCTTTGCTCAGGCTTGATAGTTCAGGACGAAGGAGAAAATGAGCTGTTTCTCTCCCCCAAATCATGTACTGCCTTGGGTTTAAGCCATCGATAGGATCTTACAGAGGCTGGAAGCCCCACAGGTGGTACCCCAGAGAATCCTGGGGCAGGATCACTCTGAGCCCTCATCTTCCCACCCTTGATCCAACCATGACCACACAGGCTTTGCCCAGAGAAGAGCCTCAGGTGGGAGTCACACCCCAGAGCTCTCCCAGACCAAGGTCCACACATCCTTGGGAAATTCAAATCTGTAGTCTTCACCAGCCATTCCAAACCTCCTAAAGTCTTGAAAAACTCAAGTTATCTTCAACATTTGCAGCAACCACATTGAAGATAATAAAGGTTTATCTAATATTTATTCTACTCAGTGTAATAGTCACTGTTTTATTTAAGGGCACTAGCTACCTGGATCCTAAAGAAGGTGTTAAATAATACACAATATATGCAGTGTATTGGGCTTCCCAGGAGGCTCAGTGGTAAAGAATCTGCCTACCAATGCATGAGATATAAAAGATGGGGTTCAATCCCTGGGTCAGGAAGATCCCCTGGAGGAAGGTATGGCAACCCACTCCAGTATTCTTGCCTGGAGAATCTCACAGACAGAGGAGCCCCGGGGGGCTATACTATAGTCCATGGGGTCACAAAGAGTCAGACAAAACTGAACAGACATAGCACGCACAGCACACATGCAGCGTTATTACCTTTCAACGCGCAAAAAGAAATCTGAATTCCAAAACTGGTTCTGAGATTAAGGGATTCATGGCCTGAATTACCTTTTTAGCATAGCAGAAGGCAGAGATATATGCTCTCTGTGTTGTGCTTGAAAGCTGTGACACTTCCATAGCACTTCTCAAAATTTAATGTGACACAGATCCCTCAAAGATCTTGTTAAAATGCAGATTCTGATTCAGTAGATTTGAAGCTGGGCCTGAGATCCCTTGTTTCTAATCCGTGCAAGTGCCGCTGATGTGGGGATCAAACTTCAAGCAGCAAAGGTCTAGAGATCTAGAAACGCTGACTCCTGAAATAAACCCAGTGACATGAAAAAAAAAAAAGGGGGGGGGAGGCATTTACTACACTCCTACATCCTCTAGATGAGGAGTTACATGATCCCGGAGTAAAGAGTACTGCCTGGGTTCACACAGGCAGACAATGTCAGAGTCGAGTCCAGACTCAAATCCTGGCATCTTGACCACCTGACCCTCTTCCTTCCAGTGTTCCACATCCTGAAGCACTGGGAGTGGAACAGATCACAGAGGAGGAAGCAAGGGAGACTTCTTTGAGAATATTTCTCAGTGAAACTCACTTCAATTAATCATTCATGGTATAAGAGATGGTCAATATACAAGGAAGAAGGAAGCCGGATCTGAGTCCTAGGTCTTTCACCAGCTAGCTGTGAGATATCTCTGGACCTAAGCAATCTCTAATGCACACCTGGCAACTGGAGCTCTTTGTATTTCTACTCTAGCTGATCCATCAGAAAGGAACAAACCTCACCAAATTCACAATTATTGTCTCTCAGAAGAACTGACTGTCTTCTAGTGGTTGGTATTTATCACAAGAGGACCTGTGGTGTGGCAGGAAGAGCTTCCCAGAGACTCTCGCCTGGTTTGAGTTCTTCCTCTAAAACCTAACGGACTGTACAAACACAAGCAAGATCCTTAGCTCCTCTGTGCCTCCATTTCTTTACCTGTAAAATTCTAGTACCTAACTCATGACACCTTTTCAGAGGTCTAAATTAATTAATATAAGTAAAGCATTTGGAACAATGCTTGGACCAAAGTGGGCCCATTTAAAGTGTATCTCTTGAGACTTCCATTTGTTTTCAGTATCAAGATTTATTTGATGATTTGAACTTCATTATAATGATATTCCAATGAAATACTTGATGATGATGTGATTAAGCTTCTCCCAGTAAAGAATATTCTTTTGGGAATCAAGGAGGCTAGGAGTGAATTTTTATGAGTTGTGACCCTAATGCAAGCTTTTTTAAGGGAAAAAAAATGCTACTGATTTTCACAACATTGATGATGAAGATGAGAGTATCATTCTCACGATGGGTGGAGAAAGGGACAGTTGCAGAGTTTAAGGCAGATCAGGTTATGAGCAGTTTAGAAGCCCATCGCTCCCCTAATCTAACGTGTTTGTATCTGGCTATTCCAGGTTTTGACAGGTTGTTATTAACACACTCACACATCCCTTGGCTTCATCTGATCAGTTACCTTCCCTTCTTAAAATCACTTTTGTGGGAGGATGAAAGGGAACGCAAAATGATTGAGGTGACAGGTCCCGTGGTGCATTGAAGAACTCTGTCAGAAAATGCTGCCAAAAGCCATTTTCAACTGGGAAGGGAACACCCTTTTGCGCTTTGTAATTCATGGGCGGACCACAAGAAAGTGAAAATAGCTAATGTCTATGGAACGTTGCCACTCACACACAGCAACGGCCTTATTTACAGATACAAAAATCATTATTTCTTTCTGTTCCCTGAAGCACAGCTTTCATGCTGGGGAAATTTCCTAGGATCACAAACATACAAGGCCAAATCTTCAAGGTGGCTTCACTCCAACCTCCGAAGTTGGAACAACAACCTTGTGCACGCGATTCCGCCTTCTTCCCACACACAGCCCCCTCCATCCCTCCTGCTCTCAACCAAAATGTATTTGAGCAGGTACCAAAGGAATGGCTTGAATTTCAGACCCTGCTCTTGATGTGTATGCAAAATGATATCTGAATTTTTCTTGAAACCCATTTCTATATTTAACACCCAATCTTCTTTACTCTTGAGTATTTCCAACTTAATTTTTACCCTTATTTTATTCAAATTTGATTGCTATTTTGACTAAGACTGCTGACTAATAAATCCACCAAGGCAAATTTGTTGCTAACAGTATAGGACTTGGGCAAGACCTTTCTAGGCCTTTCTTACTTAGACCTTATATTACTTCATAAGAAACATTAAATTAATATCCTCAGTTCAGTCAGTTCAGTTGTTCATTGTGTCTGACTCTTTGAGACTCTGTTGACTGCAGCATGCCAGGCTTCCCTCTCCTTCACCAACTCCCAGAACTTGCTCAAACTTAAGTGCATCAAGTCAGTGATGCCATCCAACCATCTCATCCCCTGTCTTCCTCTTCTCCTCCTGCCTTCAACCTTTCCCAGCATCAGGGTCTTTTCCAAGGAGT
Source organism: Antilocapra americana (assembly GCA_007570785.1). Lineage (NCBI taxonomy): Eukaryota > Metazoa > Chordata > Mammalia > Artiodactyla > Antilocapridae > Antilocapra > Antilocapra americana. The sequence goes on from ML661332.1 coordinate 2,033,482, forward strand.
TAGTTCTTTGCATCAGGTGGCCAAAGTATTGGAGTTTCAGCATCAGTCCTTCCAATGAATATTCAGGACTGATTTCCTTTAGGATGGACTACTAGGATCTCCTTGTAGTCCAAGAGACTCTCAAGAGTCTTCTCCAACACCACAGTTCAAAAGCATCAATTCTTTGGCACTCAGCTTTCTTTATAGTCCAACTCTCACATCCATACGTGACTACTGGAAACACCATAGCTTTGACTAGACAGACCTTTGTTGACAAAGTAATGCCTCCGCTTTTTAATATGCTGTCTAGGTTGGTCATAGCTTTTCTGCCAAGAAGCAAGCATCTTTTAATTTCATGGCTACAGTCACCATCTGTAGTGATTCTGGAGCCCCCAAAAATAAATCTCTCACTGTTTCTGTTGTTTCCTCATCTATTTGCTATGAAGTGATGGGACCAGATGCCATGATCTTAGTTTTTTGAATGTTGAGTTTTAAGCCAACTTTTTCACTCTCCTCTTTCACTTTCATCAAGAGGCTCTTTAGTTCTTCTTCACTTTCTGCCATAAGTGTGGTATCATCTGCGTATCTGAGGTTATTGATATTTCTCCCTGCAATCTTGATTCCAGCTTGTGCTTTATGCAGCCTGGCATTTCACATGATGTACTCTGCATATAATTTAAATAAGCAGGGTGACAATATACAGTCTTGATGTACTCCTTTCCCAATTTGGAACCAGTCCACTGTTCCATGTCCGGTTCTAACTGTTGCTTCTTGATCTGCACACAGATTTCTCAGGAGGAAGGTCAGGTGGTCTGGTATTCCCATCTCTTTCAGAATTTTTCAGTTTGTTGTTATCCACATAGTCAAAGGTTTTGGTGTAGCCAGTAAAGCAGAAATCGATGTTTTTCTGGAACTCTCTTGCTTTTTCAATGATCCAACAGATGTTGACAATTTGATCTCTGGTTCCTCTGCTTTTTCTAAATCCAGCTTGAACATTTGTAAATTCATGGTTCACATACTGTTGAAGCCTAGTTTGGAGAATTTTGAGCATTACTTTGCTAGCATGTGAGATGAGTGCAATTGTGTGGCAGTTTGAACATTCTTTGGCATTGCCTTTCTTTGGGATTGAAATGAAAACTGACCTTTTCCAGTCCTGTGGCCACTGCTGAGTCTTCCAAATTTGCTGGTATATTGAGTGCAGCACTTTCACAGCATCATCTTTTAGGATTTGAAATAGATCAACTGGAATCCCATCACCTCCACTAGCTTTGTTCGTATTGATGCTTCCTAAGACCCACTTGACTTTGCATTTCAGGATGTCTGGCTCTAGGTGAGTGATAACACCATCATGGTTATCTGGGTCTTTTTTGTATAGTTCTTCTGTATATTCTTGCCACCTCTTCTTAATATCTTCTGCTTCTGTTAGGTCCATACCATTTCTGTCCTTTATTGTGCCCATCTTTGAATGAAATGTCCTTGATATCTCTAATTTTCTTGAAGAGATCTAGTCTTTTCTATTCTATTGTTTTCCTCTATTTCTTTGCATTGATCACCAAAGAAAGATTTCTTATCTCTCCTTGCTATTCTTTGGAACTCTGTCTTCAGATGGATATATCCAAAACATTAAATTAATATCCTACTTTAACTATATTGTTAGTATGCTATAAATTGTCTTAAAGGATTTTGTACATTTTCAAATTTTGTTTCATGAAGAACAAATAATTCGGTTTTTTTCTTTTGTTTTAAAGATTGTTATATTGGTAGGTAACTGTGGACGGTGTCATTAAATTAGTTAACATAATATTAGAGCTTTCAGAGACATATGATTCAGTAGTTAGCCACTTTTAGTAGCAATTGTCTCTCTCTGTTTAGCAATTAGATAGAAAAGACATCCCTTAAGTCTGCTTGCTCTCTTGATTGTTATACAAAGTACTGGCCTCAAAAGCCAAGATGTATAGATTTGTAAGAGAGAAAATATTGTATAAATCAGAAAGACTGCCCACCCACAGAAATGATTTTTAATATTAGTAAAGAATAGAACTGCCTTTAAAAAAATGTCAGGTTCATTAATATTTTTCAAAGCAATCTATTTGAAGTCCTTTCTAGGTAGAATTTCTCCCCACACCAAAATCAGGAAATCTCAGCATTTGCCTCTTATGTACTGGACTTCCACGCAAATTATCTTTGAAGAAAGGATTCTATTGCTTTAAAAAAATAAAAGTGTTTTGAAAATCAATGGGGTAAAGTTTCTTAGAGTTCATCCAGATGGGATCACACCTGGAAATTTAATCAGGGTTAACCTGTTGGTAGAGATCAGAGCTGGCAAGTCAAAACAGGCTCTCAGCAGTTTTGAAGGCAAAAGGTCCTCATTCAGTATCATCTTTAATGTAAGCTTTTTGGCTGATAAACTACCTGCAGATGTTTCATCAAGTCCCAAGCTTAGATGAGGTTTTAGGGACTTCAACTTTTAAGATAGTGACATTAAAACCATACTGCTGAGAAAAGAGAGTCATCAATAATGAATATATAATCTTTCTAATCTAGTCTGCAGATAAAAAATACCACTAAAATATACTGGTAATGGGAAGAGAAAAGAATTGTAGAGATGTAATAATTTTTAGTGTTTTACAAAACAGTTTGCTAGTGAGTGTGAAAGCTTAGGACTGAAGAGCAAGAAAAGGGTGGAACCAAGGAAGACACAGAGCATCTAGGTTTTTCTCTGAAGATGTCATTGTGACTACATCATATAGCCAGCTGGCTGCTTCCTGAGGAGTAGGCAAACTGAAATGACCAAAAGTTTACAGGTGATATTAAAGGAAAAGTACAAAAACAAAAGAGCACAGATTTCCTCAGGCAGAAGCTTCTCTGAAACACAGAAGCAGGAACGCAGATGCACAGAAGGCTTGTGAAAGTCGGGGAAAGAAAGCAATGGAATATTAAAACAAGTCTGTAGAAATAACAACAAGGAAAAGGATCCATGAATGAATTAAAGTTCTGGTAGTAGAAACTAGTATAAATAAATATGATGTGTAAATGCACCCTGCCAACGGTGTGTTAGTAAACTGTTAACAACAGGTTCTTGGGATGAGGATGGGGGTGGGAGCCCCGATGTGTGGGGGCTGCTGATTTCATGGTGTAGATATTCCCAACATGACTAAGCATGATGTCAGGGACCTCAGAGTTGGGAAGGGATGTGAGAGATTGATTTTCATGAGCCAGGCCAATCCTGTTTGAGTGCACCACTGAATCCAACTTCCACTGTGGTCCTGGGAGCTGCTAGACACCAAGCATTATGCTTTTACATATATCATTTAAGCCTCTCCTAACAGGTCAGTATTATTTACCAAATATAGGACTCAGAGAAGTCACCTGCATGACCAGAAACACAGAAGTTCTAGGGTTGCACTGTCCAGTGTGGTAGCCACTTGCCACATGCGGCTGTTTAAATTTAAATTAATGAAAATTAAAGAAAATTAAAAATCCAACTCCTCAGCCACACTAGGTATATTTCAAATGTGTATGAGCTACATGTGGAGAATAGTTATCATATTGGAGACCACAGTTGTGGAATAATTTTAACACTGCAGAAGGTTCTACTAGATGGTACTGGTTGAATGTCTTTTAAACTAAAGTCTAGAGTCTGGGCCTACTGGTCAAAAGAGATGGGGCATCTTAAATAATAGAAAATACTTACATAACTTCTTACAACATGTTGCTTCTGAAATAATTTCACCAATGAAGCCATCCTCCCACAGTGTTTGGCTGGGAGATTGAATCCCTGTAGTTGTAAGGAAAACATTTGTGCTTAAGAGGGCCAAAGGGAATTATAGAAAATTCTTCTTAGAAAAAAAAAAATCAAGGAAAAAATTGAGCTGAATTACCCAGATTTCTCTTTCTCCCTCCACAATAAGTTCTCAAACAGCAAACAGTCATCTTTTTGAAACATAAATCTAACCATGCCTTTTCTGCTTGAGTTTTAATAAGGCTTCTTATTTAATTTCAAATTAAAAACAAATTCTTTTCTTGCCTTTGTATACAAGGCCAACCTTATCTCTTATCATTCTCTCATTTCCTCACTTTGCTCCAACGATGTAGACGGTCCTCCATTTCCATGAAATTTCTAAGGAGTTACAGACTTTTGAATTCTGTGCATGTCCCCAAAGAGTTGGGGCTTTATTTTATTCACTAGAATAGGGTTAGAAAATAGTCATTGCTAAATGATTCTTACTATGAAAAGATAGATGCTATAAAGTTAAAAATTATATAATTAAGCCTTCTTGGAAAGGAAAAGCATAATTTTCCTTTCTTCTATTTCTGGGGGGAAAATAGAATGAAGCTAAGGAGCTTGTCAGTTATGGTCTGTATCCCACCTATGACTTACAGGCACAAGTTTGAATTGTCTGAGGGCTAGCTGAGTGAGCAATTGGAACTCAGTGAAACCACTTAGAGTATGCCAGTAAACGTTCAACAACCAACTCTTGCGTAGGGAGAAAAAGGCTGATCTGTAGCACTTGCTGACTTCCATGGGCCAAAAAACTCCCACCAAAGCTAATTTCAAAACACTATGCCACAGAATGCAGAGGTAAGGAAGTGAAGGGAAGTGAAATGAAAGTCGCTCAGTCATGTCCAACTCTTCGTGACCCCATAGACTATACAGTCCATGGAATTCTCCAGGCCAGAATACTGGAGTGGGTGACCTTTCCCTTCTCCAGGGGATCCTCCCCAAGCCAGGAATTGAACCGGGGTCTCTTGCATTGCAAGCCGATTCTTTGCCAACTGAGATATCTGGGAAGCCCAGAGATAGGAAAAGATGCACCCAATAAGTTCTTACAAGCCAGCTCCAGTAACCACTGAATCCACAACACACACACACACACACACACACACACACACGCACACGCACATGCACATGCACACACACTCCCATCCAGAGCCTCTTAAATCAAAGTTTGATCCATAGTTCATTTTTAATGAGCACTGCAGGTAAGCAGTTGCATGCAAAAATATAAGAGCCTTTTCATACAGGTAGCAATATTGGCAGCAGCTGGCAGCAGGAAGGACTTCCCATCAGAAATGGAAACCACAAGCTTAGTGAGGATCCCTGAAGTAGGCAAGAAGGGCTGGGAATCAGAAACATCAGCACAGCTTAGTGCCCATCAAATGCCTCTGTGGGAACTAAGGGACCACAGAGAGAACTCATTTACAGAGAGGCCCCATCCCAGAAACAAGGAGCTGTGCGCCCTTCCAGGGGACCTCTCCTCAGGGCTCCTTTCTCACAGCACCACTGTTTCTCCAAAGCCACACGAGCACAGTGTCATGGGCCAGGCTGTCACAGCTCAGTGTGTGCCTGGAACCACTTCATGTCTCTGAACCTACATTTTCTTCTTAAAAGTAAAGTGGGAATGGGAGTCTTTGCATTGCCTGCGTCACAGAATAGCTGTGATGAGATGTCTTATGCAAAAGCTCTTTAAAAGGGACATAATCCCAAGAGAATTGCAGGTGGCATTATTACCTGCTAAGGCGTGCTTAGATCTAAAATCCTATCAAAGTTCAACCCAAGGGCTTCTGGGCTCTGCATAAGAAGTACCTCTCAGTCCTGTTGGCTTTTGGGGCTCAGACTGACTCACCAACAGCTAAGGGTTCTGGCTTTCTGCCTGTTTATATATTTATGTGTCAATAGACATATATTCCTGGTACTTGGGTGCTCATCTACAGAGGAGGCTACTATACTTTGGATGCCAAAGTTGAAGTCTTGGGGTGGTCTCTAGTCTCCTGGGATAACCTGAGCGATCAGAAGATAAACCACAAACAAAGTTTTGACTCTTGACCAAATCCAGACATTTCAGCTTTGGAACTGTGCCCATCTTCCTAGCATGTGTAAGAACAAAGGCATGGAAAATAAGAAAAGAGAAAGGCGTTTAAAAGAGAATCTCACACCTGCATCCTGATGAAAACTAGAGAGAGAGTTTATTTTACTCACTAATTAAAATCCAGGAATTGAATATGAATACAAATTATTTTCCTTACCATACGACAAAATTCAAGAGCATGGACCAAAGGCTTTTGCTGGCATTATTATATTTATTCTCTATAACAACCCTGTAGGTGGTCCTCCAGGGTGGCAAATATACTACTACTAATTAACCTTTATTGATCATTTGCTTGGTATTGAGCACCAGGATAGGAGCTTTATGTGCACTCAGTTAATCCTCACAAATTCCCTATGAGGTAAGTTATTCTCGTTTGAATAACTTAATCAGGCAAAGGGAAGCTCAGAGAGGTTAAGTAACTCATCCGAGTGTGTACAGTTAACAAGTGATGGAACTGGGGCTGAATCTAAAATTTCTCTGACTCCAAAGCCAATGCCCTTAGCTCTCCCATAGGAAAATATGGGTGTCCTACATTAGTCTTTCTCTGTTCGTTCAGAAATGTGAATGAGAACAGCGAGTCAGAATGTTGCCTCATGGACTCTGTTCCTGAGCAGAAGCGCAAACAGAACAGGGCTCTTTAGACGTATCATCAGGAAGTATGTTCAAACTCCCTGCTTAACTTCTAAATTGAAAGTCTCCTTTCCTATGTGTCTGGCCCTGGAACCTAAGGGAGCTGGGAAGAAGGGAGGTGGTCTGTGGAACCAACTGTTCTGTGTCCACAGGCCATGCTCACACTCTACTGTGAATGGGTCAGAGACAGGGTCTACTCAAACTCTTGGCAGCTATATGCACACCAAAGTAGAGACACATACATAAGGAAGCTGTTTATGGAAACTTAAGAACTGACACAACGATTTAGGTTTTCAAATGAATTTCCGATGTTTATCTTTATGAGGCTGTTAGTACACTGTAAACATTACTTTTGATATAATCTCCCCTATACTGCAACTGGGTGATGGCTGAATTCTGAGTTACAATGAAAGTATTGTGCCATGTGGCACAAGATCCATGAGATAATGGCAGTGTTAACCACTGCGTTCAGGCAGGGTGTGATTAATAAGGCAGGTGGAAAACAGGATCACAGCTTTCTCCTGGGTATAAGACACATGGTTTTGACTCCCTGGTGGTTCAGACGGTAAAGAATCTACCTGCTATGTGGGAGACCCAGGTTTGATCCCTGGAACAGGAAGATCCCTGGGAGAAGGAAATGGCAACCCACTCCAGTATTCTTGCCTGGAGAATTCCATGGATAGAACAAGAACCTGGTGGGCTACAGTCCATGGGGTCAAAAAGAGTCAGACACGACTGAGTAACTAACCCTTTGATGCAAGCAAACCATGAAGAAATTTGCTAAGTCACAGTACTGCCCCAAATTTAATCAACATTTATATGTTGGAGTAAAAACTTGGGAAAATAAGGTAGTTTCCCTCTACCATATACGTTCTGAACAATAAAAACATTCTGTGTGCTTTGCTTGGTTTTTGTTTTTAAACTGCTCGTTTCACTATTGTATAACTCTTCTTCACGTTTCTTAAACCTCACCTACCAGAACCTGATGTCAGATTCAGATCTCGAGATTTGGAAGGAAATAAGATCAGTGGACTCAAAGATACCTTAAGTGCTTGCAAACTCAGAAGTTGAGTGCCTGCCACCTTGCGTGTAGAAGGGGCTAAGGCTGTTCAGCCTCCGCGGAGGGTCCCAGGGTCGTGCACTGAGTTCTGAATCCAAAGGCGAGAAGGGCCTCACCGGTCCCGTTGTAGCTCACCCTGGAGATGCTGACACTTCCTGTGACCTTCTGAAGGTTGAGGAGGGGCTGAGATGAGGAGAAGATGGTCATGATCTTGCCTCTCTCCATCTCACTCCTGGAAACTTATCCAAGGGAGAGGAGGAGACATAGATTCCTTACACTGAGTAGCCTAACCACTCAGAACTTTGAAAAGTGCGCTTGCTAAGTGCTTGATCCCACCCGTGGTGTGAGATGTCAGTGCACTGCTGAGTGAACCATGGAACCACTAGGTCCCATGTGGCTCCTCTATGGCCTGGGAAGACCAACACCCGCACTAACTCCCCTCCTGGGTCGTGTAAATACGAAGTAAGGGGAGGACTGGGGAGGGTTCTGAGACTGAGGGAGCCCTGGGGTGCAAACATTACTAACCCTCATTCCAATTCTACTCCATCCCTTCATTACCTCCAAGTTAACATCTGGAGGGAGTGGGGAGGATTAACGAAGGGCTGCACCCCTATTCTCAACCAGCACCCCCAGACACCACTGCGGTCAGACGAATTCCCGCTCTGTGTAAATCACAGGGAAAATTCACAGACTGGCATTTATATTTTTATTTCATGATTTTTTATAACACCCTTTGGGCTTGCTCCTTCCTGGATCTTGAATGATTAAAAGCAAACTAGGTTTAGAATGAGAGTATGTCTAATTAATTCCACCTAAACTTAAACTTCATCATCCACAACCTCTGCATCCCACCATCCTGGATAGAAGATGCTAGTGGGCTACAGCTTGAGGATGGGGGAAAGTTTTCAAAGAATGAATTTGCTGAAGTCTAAGGTAGGGGAATCTTAAAAGATCCTCCATCTCCGGGAGCAGCCTTAATGGCATAAAATCCCTCTGCTGCTAAAATCTCACTGCCTTGGCAATTAGATAAATACTGTTCACCACACAGTGCTCTAAGAATGTCTTTAAGGGAAGACCTATCACCCAAATAAACTTGCTTTCTGGGGTTCTAGGGAGTACAGAGTGCTGGAATGCGCCTGGTGGCTGGCTTAGAAATGAGAAGAAAATATTTGGCGATGGGCAGGAGGGGAGAGCTGAACTTTTTAAGCTGAGGGGGTGAAGAGAGCGGGCCTGGGGTCCATCCTGTCTGGTGAGCAGTCAATGCACTGCAGGCCTGCTTGCAGGCCAAGTGGGGTTGGAAAGCTCTAATTAAATTAGTGATGTTTTGCTAGAAGGCAGAAAGCTTAAAACATTAACTTTTTAAACAAGTACATCAGTTCTGAGTAAACATTATTCTTTTATTTAGTCGTATGGTCTGAGTCAGCCTATTTCCAGGACAGTGGTAATGCATGCGTTTGATTCCTGAATGCAAGTATGCTTTCAATTTTACTATGCAAATCCCCTGATTCTGGAATGCTTCTGCAGGGCTTGCAACTGGCTATCCGCTGCTCCCTTCTCTCCTGCTCCATGGGCTCTGTTCCTGCCAGGTGCCCCCAGGCAGCCGGTGGCAGTCTTAGGTAGCCCCACTAGAGCTCCCAGTGTCATCCCTGTGGGTTGAAGGGCATTTTGTTATCTGTGAGATAAAATTCACATTTTTCACCAAGTCCATAAAATTAATCCAATTTTTATATTCATATTAAGAGGGTAATTCATCATTTTTGAAAGTAGCCATGAGAAGCAACAATTGAGGAAAAAAGTGTGTTAGTTGCTCAGTCATTTCCAACTCTTTGTGACCAAATGGACTATAGCCGCCCAGGCTCCTCTATCCATGGAGTTCTCCAGGCAAGAATACTGGAGAGGGCAGCCATTCCTTTCTCCAGGGGATTTTCCCGACCCAGGGATTGAACCCAGATCTTCTGCATTGCAGGTCAAATTTTTACAGTCTGAGCCAATAAGTAAATCCAACAATTGAGAAATGGTCTTTAAATCCACACAGATCTGAGCAGAATTCTGAGATTATGATGTTGATTGTGTGACTTTGGGCAAGACCCAGTTTTCACATTTGTCAAATGTGAATATCTCATAATTTCCTGGTTTGTTGTGAAGACTGGTTAAGATTACACATAAAGCTACCAGCTCAGTGGCTGACCTTGCCATACATAACCCACGGCCCACAGGTTTCCTCCTGTTCCTTTGTGCTTCAGGTGAAGAGCAGAAGCTAAAACAGAAATGGGCATCAGGAATCCACCATCTCTTTTTGGTGGGAATGAAAACCTGTGGAACTTTATAGGGACTTAACTGTCCCCTTTCCAGCATCATCTCCCAAGAGCTTAAGCAAACCCAAGCCAATATTCTAACCATCCTCATCTATCCAGTTACAAATGTGCCCATACTTCCACATCTCCATACATGTGGTTCTCCCTGTTCTCAACTTCCATCCCACATTTCTCAATGCATGAAGTCCCATACTTCTGTGATATCCAATTCCATGGTTGCCTCCCTAGTAACATCTTCCATGCTTGTTTCTCCCTCTCACCAGAAGAGTTTCCCACTGCCTGTGCGTGCATGCGCACGTACACACACACACACACACACACACACACATACCCCAAGCCCATGCTTGGGGCACAGTGGGAACCTTGGTGACCCTTTAGTCTACTGTAGTATTTTTGGGTATTCATTTCTCTCTGGGTCCTGTCAGACTATGGGTTATTCAAGGGCAGAAGTTTATATCTGAATCCCTAGCATCTCACACAGCACACATTCAATATCAAATAAATACCTATTGAATAAGTAAATGAATGAATGTCAAGACAATGTAGCTCTTTAAATGAAGGGTTGAAAAGATCATGAAAGAAAATTAACCCAGGGAAATGTTCCCTAAGAATGACACAGCCTGTGTTCCAGAGGACTAAGGTGCTTGCTGAGTACTCAGCCTAGACGACTCTGAAAGGGATAATGTCCCAGGCAGCGCTCCCGAGTTCCCTCATCAGCAGTGACCCCTCCTGTGGTCACTCCGTTCCACGGCTGCCTCTGCTGCTCAGTTTCCTTCCTCACAATCTCCTGAAAGGAAAAAGGGCAGCCATTTTGTCAGCCCTATCACCGAAGTCACTGGGTCAGTGAGCAGTTCTAAGTAAACTGCAGCCAAGAATGCAGAGGAGACAAGATGGAGTGTTTTCCTTCCTGCATCTTCAGAGACAAGCGGGTCCCTCTTCTTGCCAGAGCAGAACACTGGGAAGAAACGACTCATCTTTGTGGGGTGATTCTGCCCCGCCTTGGAGTATGCCTCTCCGACCAACAGCTTCCTATGTGGCACGTGTCAACTGTCACTGCGCCTCACACAGCAGAGCCGAGTTACACACCAAGGGCACGTCTGTGTGCAAAGTGTCTGGAAGAGAGTTTGAAGCAAGAGTATTTGCAGACTCTCAAACAGTTAAAATAACATCCCTTCTTTTATCTTTTTCTTCACCTACTTCTGAACCAGCAGCTGGTGTGGGGAATGGGATGTTGGGGGAAGTGGGGGAAGCTAGATGTGAAGGAAGAATGTTTAGACTTAAACTTTCAGATCTGTCCTCCAGAGTCAGATGGCCAATTGCTCTGGCCTGTTTTCTACCTTTGTGAGGAACTAAAGGAAAAACTTGGAAAATGTAGGAAACTTTTACGACATCAACTGAAGTAAACTCCATTCCTCTAGAAATTCACTGGCTTTAAGTATGAATGAGGGACTGTGCCTAGAGGAATTTAATCTTTCTTAAACTTATTTATTTATTAAATCTATCATATTAGTATATCACTGAGGTTGATACAGTTCAATTTATTTTTAAAACATATGTATAAATGTATAGAATGTTATGATTGGCTTTTGCGCTAGTTCAGTGCTTTTAACAGATTTTTACAAACGAATAATAGTTTTCTTTCATTTCACTTGAGGTACCGATATAAGATGCTATTGCAATATATTAATACAGAAAAGACATTTTTAGAGTCACCTATTATCATCATCATTTTGAAAAAGAATGACTATTTTAGCACCAAGTATTAGGACCAATATAACCTTAGAAAGAACAGGCGATTCATCATCCTTTAGTGTCACAGGTATATACACTAAAATTTTCTTCTTTTTATTAGTCCCTCTTCTCCAGGGAATTGTTCATGGAGACATTTGTTGCATTGCAAATGAGGAAACTGAGGCTCAGAAAGTCCATTTAACACATGGTTTATTAAAGTTCAACTCTGTATAAGGCTCCACTTGGGGCAGTGCACACACTCAGAATCTTGTAAGACAGGAGTGGCGACCACACTGGCATTTACACTGATGTTGGAGAAAAGATCTGTGTAAAAACAACTTCACAGTAAGACATCCTACATGCCTGAAACTCTGTTGCCTAGTAAGCTCAGCTACCAGAACACAGCGAGCAAGTAGTCTGAATTTAAACTCATGACCTAAGCTTACACACGTGATCTATAAGCCCTTTCTTGGACCCTCATTTTAGAAGAAATCTAAAAGTCCTGACACCCTGATGTACTAGCTGCCCCCAGTAGATGAAAAGAATAAATCAGAAGAGATATTTGAGCCTGCTAGGAAGACCTCTGGAGACAAGATACAATTTGACAGGGATGAAATGTTGACAACAACGATAGTTGTCAACAAGGAGGATATAAAATCTATTGAAATTAACACAAGGCACTGGATGAAAAAGCAGAGTCTGGGGCTACTTAGCATATAAGCAATAAACTCAACATACAAACGGACCCTGGTGGTGCCTCACAGGATGATAACTGACCGTGACTGGTAGAGCCTTATGAGGCAGTCAACCCACTTGGTAACCAAAGGAACAGTGTATTGTTTGGGGTCCTTAAGAATACCCATTTCCTGAAATATTTACTCTTGTGTAATGTTTCCTTCCACAGCCATGTCTAATAATAGAGGTGGTCCTGGAGTGAAAAGCATTTCTTGTGCAGGGACAATAAAGAGTTCAAAAGGGGTATGAGATCTTGCCTTCTAAGGTACCCAGTATCCTCCTCATACAAGTATAGGGAACCACTGTCTCTGTTTAGTGCCCTTTGTGCCAAGGTGATGTGCATGTGTGTGCCCATGTGTGTGTTGCCTTCCATATAGTTATCTGCTTTTTCCCTCTAAAAAGACCCCACATTGGAATTTTCCTTTTTTTGGTGCTCTGGGAATGAAGAACCTGTTTTTCCCCTCAGGTGAAAGTATCTCTAAGTTTTTCTGCCCTATCTTTGTGTCTGCTCTACTTTGATGAATGATAAAATTTTAAAAAGGCTGATCTGCCTGCTGCTATTAGAAAAAAATTATAGGTATTCCACACTTGTCTCCATCACTGCAACATGGGCAGTAAACCTGCACTAGTGACAATCTCACTGTTTTGTTCATTTTGATGCCTGAGCTTGACGAAGTGGCTTTTGATTCCTAAGGGGTGGGGGAGTGACAGGAAGAGGCAGCCTTGTAGATGAAAGCCCTTTCAAGCACAAGAATGCTGACTGGTGAGAAAGGAAAAAAAAAAAAGGCAGCCGGCTTGAGATTTTTTAAAACATATTTTGCCGCGGAGCGAGTGTGATGCAAATGGCATACCAGAGCATACACGTGTACGCTTTTTCCAGAGACGTTCACTTCAAATACTCACCACAGATGGTCTCTAATCAAGAACAGTCAGGCCAGCCCCTGCTGGTGAGGACACGACTTCCTTTGGGAGCAGAAGGTTTCTTTGTAAGGCAGGCCCCAAATCATAAACATCTGAGAGAACCTGCAGCCAGAGGAGCTGCTCCCACCACCTCCGTGATGTCCCTCCCAGGCCCGCAAGCCCGGCCCTACAAGTGCTGTCCTGTAGTCCTGGCAGCAGGTCAGGCCTCCGCAAGGGCCGGCCACGGCTCCAGCTCCATGGGCCGTTCTCACAGACCTGCTGTGCTGGGTGAGCTGTCTGCGGAGCCTGCGTTCAGCAAGCAACACATTCTCTAGGAGGTCCAGCTTCTGGAGAATTACCCATTTATGACTAAGAAATCAGATGGGTTCTTATAACTCATAAAAAGTACTGGCAAGAGAGGAGATGATACAAATAAACTTGTTTACAAAACAGAAGTAGACTCACAGACATTGTGAATAAATTTATCAATACCAAAGGGGAAAGGGTAGCAGGGATAAATTAGACTAGGATTAATTTATACACACTACTGCATAGAAAACAGGTAACCAACAAAGACTTGCTGTATAGCACAGGAAACTATATTTGATATCTTATAATAATCTAAAAGTTATCAATTTTCCATGGTTATCTATTTTTTTACTTTATAGAAAACAGATAACCAACAAAATCTTACTGTATAGCATAGGGAGCAATATCTTATAATAATCTATAAGGGTACACAATCTTAAAAGTTATATACATATATCTTAACACATACATATGGAATCTAGAAAAACACTACTGATGAACTTAGCAGAGAATGGACTTGTGGACACAGTGGGGGATGGTGAGAGATGGAGGAACTGAGGAAATAGCATTGACATATAAACACTATCAAGTGTGAAATAGATAGTTAGTAGAAAGTTGCTAAATAACACAGGAAGCCCAGCCTGGTGTTCTGTGATGACCTAGAGAAGTGGGAATGGAGGAGGGGAGGGAGAATTAGGAGGGAGGGAGTATATATATATTTAATTATGACTGATTCACGTTGTGTCTGTGTGTGTATGTGTATGGCCAAAACCTACACAATGCTGTACAGCAATTTTCCACCAATTAAAAATAAATATTTTTTTCAAAAAAGAAAATATATACATATATATGTATAGATAGATAGGTTTATACATATATGCTAATGTTGTCAGCATTCTGGATTTTGGTCATTGCAACAGGTGTGTAATGGTATTTCATTGTTATTTTAATTTTGCATTTCTCTGATGGCATATGATGTCAGCATCATTCATATACCTCTTTGTCATTCGTATGTCTTCTTTGGTGAAATATCTGTTAAAGTCTTGGGCCCATTTTTCATCAGGTTGTTATTTTCTTACTGTTTTAAGAATTCTTTGTATATTTTGAATAACAGTTCTTTATCACATATATCTCCTTCAAATATTTTCTCCCAGTCTACTGTCTCTCATCTAATTTTCTTAACATCATTTTGTATTTTACATTTCAGTCTCTGATCCATTTTGAGTTAATTTTTGTGATAGATATAAGACCTATGTCTAGATTAATCTTTCTATATGTTATCCAATTCTGTTTTTTTAAGGTGGATATTTTGTTCATCATGGTTTTTTGTATACATTTCTATTTCTCAAAGATTAAATAAGAATATTACTTATCTCAATTACTGAAGGTTTTTTTTTTTTTTTGCTGACTGCTTAAATTTTGCACTGAGGTATCAATAACTTCAGACATGCAGACGACACCACCCTTTTGGCAGAAAGTGAAGAGGAACTAAAGAGCCTCTTAATGAAAGTGCAAGAGGAGAGTGAAAAACCTGGCTTAAAACTGAACATCCAAAAAACTAAGATCATGGCATCCAGTCCTATCACTTCATGTTAAATAGATGGGAAAACAATGGAAACAGTAACAGACTTTATTTTCTTGGGCTTCAAAATCACTGCAGATGGTGACTGCAGCCATGAAATTAAGAGGCACTTGCTCCTTGGAAGAAAAGCAATGACAGCAACCTATGACCAACCCAGACAGCATATTAAAAAGCAGAGACATTACTTTATCCACAAAGGTCCATCTATCAAAGCTATGTTTTTCCAGTAGTCATGTAAGGATATGAGAGTTGGACCATAAAGCAAGTTGCGTGCCAAAGAATTGATGTTTTTGAACTGTGGTGTTGGAGAAGACTCTTGAGAGTCCCTTGGACTGCAAGGAGACCAAACCAGTCAATCCTTAAGGAAATCAGTCCTGAATATTCATTGGAAGGACTGATGCTGAAGCTGAAGCTCTAATACTTTGGCCACCTGATCTGAAGAACTAACTCCTTGGAAAAGACCCTGATGCTGGGAAGATTGAAGGCAGGAGGAGAAGGGGACAACACAGGATGAGATGGTTGGATGACATCACCAACTCGATGGACATGAATTTGAGCAAGCTTCAGGAGTTGGTCATGGACAGGCAAGCCTGGTGTGCTGCAGTCCATGGGGTTGCAAAAAGTCAGACATGACTGAGCAACTGAACTAACTGAAGTGCCCTATTCTTGTCCTGTGTCTGGACTGAGTGAGAACAATCATCTCTTATAAAATCCTACCATGTACTAATACAGGGTAGCAAAAACAGCACTAGTCTTTGAGTAAGAGGCCCAGTTTTGTGAATTTAAGCAAGTCATAACTGAGTCCCCCTTTCCTCACCTGAAAAATATAGATAGAACATTGCAAAGACCAAACGAGGCCAAATGAGATACTGGGTCTGAAAGTGCTTGGAAACTGTAAAGCAGTATATATTAAAGCATTAAGTATACTTATATATAGGAGATGCTATACTTCCTATGATACTGTGTGTATGCATGTGAACACTTGATAAAGCAATGATTGACAAAATCAGCCGATTCCATCTTTTTCAAAGCAGCAGAAAGATTTGCATGCTCTGAGACTAGAGCTTTCTCACCTATATTTGGTGCAAAGGGATTAAAAGTTGGAGGGAAATTTTCACCAAGAAGTCAAGGACCAAGGCAAGATGGCCTGTTCGCTGCAGAGGACAATTATATGAGAAACAAGCTAATGAGTTTCTGAGGGGATTTGAAAGACCTCCTGAAACAGCGCTGGAAATGCTAAAACTGGGAAAGTCCCGAACAAGCTGGGAGACAAATCAGTCATTCTAAAAGCATGATGCCGTCATTAGAAAGAACTTGGACTAAGAACTGGGTACCAAACAGTCCTCTCTTAGCTGAGATATACCTGTTGACTTTGGGCAAGTCACTTAACTTCAGATCACTGATTCCTCAGAGTACAAAACTGGGAACTTGGACCTATACTCACCTAAACAGCACATATACAGAGCATGTGCTCTCATTGGGATCTGTGAGAAACGCCCTACCTCTCAACAATTCCATGATAAAAGTAGTATTATTTTCCCCCACTGACAGATGAGAACACAGAGAATTAAGAGAGGTCAGGATTCAAGTCGCACCGAGTAAATCAGCATATCGTAGCCATGATGGGCTCCACCTCTTGAGCTGAGGCTCAGTTCCCAGCACTACCACCTGCTGGTTCTGTCACCCTGGGTAAATCCCTTAGCTTCTGGGCTTCAGCAATATGGGCACTTCTTCATTTGCAAGAGTTTGAAAACAGTACCAGGCACAAGTTAAAGGATATACAAGTGTTTGTTAAATAAATAAAAAGAGACATCCATGTTCTTAAATGCTACAGATCTCCTTCAGCTCTTTCTAGGCTAAGATTTTATGAATAGCCATGTCCTCTTATTCTCTCCCCTCTGTACAAAGGTGGAAAACTGCTAAATGCAGAGCATTTTTGCTATAATGAAGGGCTAATAGTCTGACCTCATTCCCAAACCACATTCTCAAAGAAAACACTGCTGATTCTCATGGAGTGTCTGTGTGATTGAGGATCTTTGAATTCACTCCTGGGCATCTTTAAAAAAGAAAAGAAATCAGCACAACATTTGTGTTGCGCCTGGGCATTAAATCTGCAGACCTTTGCCAATCTGTAAGTCATTTGGAACCTTTAACATCACTTAAGTTTAGAGTTTCTTTGTTGTGATTATATGAGGAGTTTTCAGCTTTTCAACCACCAAGAAAAAGCTATCATCTTTCATCTTTCAGTGATTTCTTTGGAGGCATTTTTCCCCACTGTGTTTCTCACCATTGTTTAACTGTAACATCTAAGATAAAGGATCTGATTTTTATTTTTTATTTCTTATATTCATGCAGAAATTACCAGATATCTTATAAAATTAGCTATTGGGCTAGTTCATGTTTGCTAGTTTCTGTGTATTATATATCAGCATATTGCAATTCATTCAATAACATTTTACAGAGTATATACTCTGCACTAGGAGCATTTATTTAGTAATTTTCTTTGGAATAGTCAAAGCAGTCTCTAGGATAGGAACACTGAGTCTCCTAATTGGCCATTCAGAGGAAAAGATGAAAGTCAAAGAAACTCAAATTTCCATCCAACAATTTACAAAGAAGTCCGAGAAGCTGATACCATGATTCACAAGAGACAGTCAAGTTGGCTAAGCCCAGCGCATCAGTAGGATCAGTTCTCGAGACTCCTTGCCAGCTACAATCAGACACTGGCACAAGGCAGATGTCCTCATTTTGCTTAGAAGTCTCTTCTTCCATCTTGATTTGGCAAACCAACCTGAATTGCAGTGGTTTATCCAGATCTATGTACGGTTTTAAAGACTGATGCTGTTAGAAGTTTTTCTTCCTACCAGTAACTGGATCATACCTTTCCCTTGCTATAGGAGGAAGAGCGATGAGCCATCACTCCTCCAGTTCCGTGGCCCAATCCAGTTTCAGCGATAGTAGCTGACAATGTAATACTCATTCAGCAGCTGATTATAATTAAAAATATCAGAATAATTAAAGTCCTCAGCTTGACAAGCAGAGCCATAACTTTGCCTTCAGACATTCCTCTCTAATTAGTTAATTAATCCTAATGCAAATTATAAGCAATAATTAGTCAGCCAAGCTTGACATAAAAGTCTGCTGACTTACAGCTAAAAGGCTTTCTGGTTGCTGCTTTGTAGTTTCTAAAGGTGTCCACTCATGGTTTCTGTGTCCATCCTACTTTGAACTTTCTGCCGATACAAAGAACTCAAAGCAATTTGAGTTGGAGAAAACACAGCTATAAAACCTGTATTACCACAGGCATTTTTCAGTTTGACATAATAAACTGCATGCTCAATATCTGTACCGAATATCAATATGGGGTATATCCTATTTGGAAAAAAAAAATAGAATGAGAAGGTGGCGAGGAGGTGGGGACATTTTGACCCAAAGCCTGGTTTGTGATCTGTTTCACATTCATTCTTACTAGATCACTGGTGCGCTTTTTAGCATGTGCCAAGAAATTAAGTCATAATGAAGCATATCCGAAATTTGATATCCCTGTAATAGAAAAGCTAATATTTGATCCAGATTTTCAGTGAATTTAATCAGATCCGGAATCTGTTAAGTGAGATAATTTGAATTATCTTTTGATAAATCTAAACCTGAATACTGTATTTACTACATATCTCAGCTACTAATGAACAAAATTTCCCTCCCTCAAAACTGACAGAGGTACAATGTCATGATCTTATGGAACATCAGGTCAATAGTTTCTGGAAACCTCAGAAAATCAAAGAGTCTATCACTAGCTATTCTAAATTTTGACAGTCCAGAGGCCAAAGAAGTCTGTCCTAATGGAATAGAAGGCAGCCCCTGAAAAATGAAGTCAGAGTAACAACAAAGCTAAAGTTAAATCAACACAGAAATGTATCCCTCAAATGCTATCTTTGGCCATCACTCCATGACTTGGAAGGAATATTTTAGGGAGTTCCCTGGGGTTCCAGTGGTTAGGACTCTGTGTTTCTACTGCATGGGGCATGGGTTCAATCCCTGGTTGGGGAATGAAGATCCCACAAACTATATAGCATGGCCAAAAAAAAAGGACATTGATTGCAAAAATAGCATGAATTATTTCTTTCCCTGTATCTATGCCTCTTGCAATGTGATTCTGTAGCTCTTCCCATTAAGAGGTTAAATTTATTTCTCAATGGCTTGAATTTCAGGCTTGTCTTGTGACATGATTTGCTCTGAGGAATGAGGTAGAAGGGACAGGGTGACAGTTACAAGTCTAGGCCTCAAGACATCTCATATAGCTCTGCTTGCTCTTGAAACCCTGGCTCTCCCATGAGATAAGCTAAGCAAGCCTGCTGATGGATACAAGAGAGTATGGAATGGAGACAAATAAACTCTCCTGGGGCCCCCTTAGACCAGCTGACTCCTTAGCTGATGGCAGATAAATGAGAAAGCCTAGCAGAGATCAACCAAGCCAACCTAGATGACAGAACCACCCAACTGCCCTATAAACTCAGGAGCTAAATAAATTATATTCAGAGTAAGTGACTAAATTTGTGGTATTCTGTCCCACAGCAACAGCTAGCTGACACAAATATGCACAGAACAACGTAGTCCTTATACCCTAGTGGAGTAGCAGAAAGGACCCTAACCTTTCCATATGCATAAAACCTCTGGATATTCTTTATGTGTTGATAAATATTCAGTTCTCCTCTTGCTTACTGGGGGAAAGAAAAGGAACTAATACAGACTTTCATCTCTTTCTTATTTGCTCATTCTCTCCTACAACTTCTCTAGTTTCTTCCCTTCAGCCTAAAAAATTGAAGGCTCTCTCAGCCTAAATAGAACTCTTCCCATAATTCTATCTCAATGTATCCCACCTCCCAATTAAAACCATAACTTTCCTCCCCATAATTGATAAGTTTTTAAAGAAAAAGTCATTATAGTCTGGCTCCTACTGCTACCACTCTACTGAAACTGCTTTCAATTTAGCGTTATAAATGACTATCTGTCAAATTCAAGGATAATTCTCCTTTCAAATCTTCTCTTAATATAAATTTTTAGTAAAGTATAGCATGTATATACACATACTTTAGACATACATAAAATACATATACAAATATATGTATATTAATATATTTACATTTGTGTTTATTTATATATTTGTATTTATATTTATATGTAAATATATAAATGCATTTATATAAATACAAAGTATACAATATAAAATCTAGACTAATCTAACCTCTCAATCTCAATCCCAAATCCTTTTAGCCATGTAAATTAACGTATTCACAGATCTCAGATATTTTGAAGGAGTTATTATTCTATTATATATCATGTAACCATTACCCTGTTCTCAAACATTACCAAAAAATCTCTCCTGTCCCCTTTCCTGTCACATCCATCAACCATGGATAACCACTATTCTAATTGCTAATCTCATAGATTGGGTCTACCTGTTTGAAATTTTATATAAGTAGAATATATTTTTGTATCTGGCTTCTTTTGGTCAACATTGTTTGTGAGATTTATCCATAATGCTTACTTTTATTACAGTGTCATATTCTAATGCATGAATACACTATAACTTACTTAACCATGCTGCTGCTGCTGAACATCTGAATCATTTCCCATTCTTGGCTATCACAAAGTGTTGCTATTAATAGCCAAGCATGGCTTTTGGATCACATACAAATGCACTTCTTTTTCATCATTAGTTGAAACAGTTTCCTAAAGTGTGTGCATCAAAATTCTAGCTGTACTCCCATCTTTCTAGCATTTGGCATTGTTTGCCCTTTCACTGACCATCATTTTGATCACGCCAGTATTTGACATTTAAGATTTCTAGAAAATTTCTCCTCCTTTGGTTTCTAGAACTTCCCTCTCTCCTAAGACTCTTCAATATCTCTCTGAATATCACTTCTCATTTTCCATTGCTGGATTCTCCTCTCTTGAATAGCACCACCCACCTTTAATTTTTCCCTTTATTCCAGTCACATCCCTTAAACATTTTTCAATGTTATTTCCATAATGGGGTAATACCAAGGTCCTTCACTATATTTTTTTAAAATTCTTGTTCCAATCCATCTGAAGCAAAAGATGGCTGGCCATCAACTCTATTTCTGCTTCTCATGCTATACCCATACTGAAATATATTTGCAATTCTCCTCACAGTTAAAAGAAGCATTTGGCTGAGTCATAGAAAGAAGAATGTGAACAGAAGTGATGGCTGAAATTTTCAAGCTTAATACCCACTTCTCAAAGCCCCCATGCTCATCCTTTTTTTCTTTCTCCTGTTAGAAAATCTTAGATGCCTTATGTTGAAAAGGGTGGTATCAGAAGATGGAAAGGGATTGATTCACAAGACTGGAATCAGGGCTTGAAAGAGAACAACCTGCAAAGCACTGATGTGAATGGGAAAGATACTTTCACAGTGTTCAGCCACTGAGATTTGAGGGTTGTTTGTTATAGTGGTAAACCTAATGACAAATATAGAAACTGGTAGCTTGAAGTGGGATGCTGCAACAACAAATATCTGAAATATATAATATATAAGGCAAAGAAACAGATATAGCAGACTATTGATCTATATTGTACAGCAGTAAACTATTTCGGTAAAACTGATCCATGAAATAACATGAGAAGGAGAATCCTTATTATGGATTGCCAACCCTATGTGAGGTAACTGGAAGAAAACATAATGATAGCATGTATTGGCTGCTGTTGACTATATTCTGCAAGATATTTCAAGAAAGAGATGACTTCATGAGAAATCTGGCTGTGAAGAAGCAGTGAAACAAAATAGAAAACAAAATTCAAGATTTTAAAGCTTAAGAAAAACTGACCTTTTCTAAATCTGAAGATTAATCTTACAAAAGTAAGATTAATAATGCTTTTGACCAAGGCCCCTTGATACACAGCCTTGGGCAAAGCACTGGCCTTCCCACCTAAAGCCATACCTTCCAGATAACCAGAATTAAATTGAAAGAAAAAGATGTATAAGAGTAAAGCAAATAAATGTCTTTGGGAATGATATCCAGACAAGAAATTTGGGTATGATTTCTGGAATCATGGAGCTGATTGGGAACAAACAGATCAAAAGTCTATTAAGTTTTTAAGAAACTACATTCCCAAAGAAACTCCTAACTTAGATCTTAAAAGTATTTCCCTGCTCAAGACTTAACATGATCCTTTTACTACCCACTCCCAACAAAGTGTGCAAGCCCCAAGGGGGGAAGACCCTACATACTTACTGCTTCAGATATGAACAAGAAAGATAATAAACAAGACAAAACTCCCTCAGAGTACAGGACAATGGGGGAAAATGTAAAGAAGTTCCTTTCAGAGGTCTCACTGATTAACTTATCCTCCTCTGAGGGGAAGAAACTCCCAGGATCCCCAGTGCTGTTACAGACCCAGGACTATGGTACCTCTCCCTTTCCTGAAAGGTAGTTTGTGGTGGTCACACAGATGCATCTTCCAGATCCCACTGCAGAACTGAAGGGTTAAATCCCCCAGCTGTTGGAAGTATAAATTCAACTCTCAGACAGCACCTTTCAATAACTGTCTCAGCTATAGCTGAGCATTTCCTCACACTTGGTGCAAGAGCATGCCCCTATCCAGAGGCATCCAAATCCAGCAACTGGTCAACCTAGGGCATAAGGGTTCAGGCTCTTCATCCTAACTTAGGGTGCTTCTGCAGGGCCACCCTACCTTCATCATGGGATTGGCTGAGGACTGTGCGTTCTTCCTTTCCCTTCTACATGTAGGCTCCAAAAGCACTCCCTAGGAAAGTTGCTAATAGCAACCCCTATCTTAGAGTCTGCTTCTTGGAGAGATAGACTGTGACAGACCCTATATTCCTATTAACCTGTCCCTTTTGCTCCATTTTATATTAAATGGAGATGGTGTTTGGATAATTTGCCTTTGTGGTTCCTGGATCATCATATCATAACCAGATGTCTAGAAGCTGGATATGAAGATAGATGCAGTAGCTGATGGGACTTTGGACAGGGGGGATTAAATGGATTCCTGTTGACCAAAGGGCATGTTGTGGCCAAAAATACCAGTATTCACCCATATGTATGCTTCCATTGAAAGGGCAATAAAGGTTCCCAAAGGAATGTGACCAATTCTAAATTCTCTTGAAAGGCAGTTTTGCTGTTACCACAATATTTACTTCAGAAATGCACCTTTCTGTTGTGGCACCACTTCCTTAATTAATAAATCCAGTAAGTCAATAATTTAACTGTTGCTCTTCTGCATGTCTTCACTGTTGCTTTCGCCGAGATAAGGACTAGAGGGACTGGTGTCCGTTAAAGAAATAGTCACAGATGAGGAAAAGGAATCCTGGGACTTTCCATTTCAAAGAGTGGATCTGACTGTGAAAGTGATGGTCCCTCCCTGCAGAAACAGAAAATGTGCCCCTTACATCTACGTGACCATAACGACCGCCGAAGCCCAAATCTAAAGTGAGAGAAATCAGTCCAGTAAGAGCCTCCATCCTCAGGTCAGATGACATTTCCTCTAGTACAAATTCACAGTTTGTTAAAAAAAAATTAGCCACTCCCTGGAGGTTCCTGCTTCACACTTCTCCCTCCAGCATGCATTTATTCTTATCATCCTCCTCATCCACTACTATTTATTAAGTGGCCACATTTGCATGGCACTGTACCTGCAATTTTTCCATTTCTCTCCAAGGATGATTTCCTGGTTTAGAAGTTTTAATGGCTGCTCCTTTGAAAATGTCGTAAGAGGGTTTTGACTGTAATTCCTTTTCTCCTAGCTCTTATTTAATAGGTACCAATGCCTATCTTTTGCCTGGGGTATGGGGCTAGGGAGAGGAAGATTCATTAACCATGGTGAGTTATGGATTTCAATGCCCTGGCTACTTCATTTCTCATATCCAAGTAGATCATTTCCTCCCTAGTCCTCCTGAGCCCAAGGATGCATATATTGTAAGTAGTCTTAATCTGCTTCATTAGGATATTTTTTTAAACTTTACAAGAATGATACCACCAATATTACCATATTACTTCTGGTGATGTGCAAGGCAGTATAATTTTACATTCATACTAACTGACAGTATTAGTGGAGATTTAGGTATGGTCTTAAGAGTGGGAAAACTATACAAACTTAAAGCTTAGAGATATCGAAATTAATCTCCTTTTCAGATATAGATCCAAGGAGGTTAAGTTCCTTGTCTAAGGTGACACAATAGAGACAAGCGCCCAAAAAAGGCAAATCTTACATCTCCAGACTTACAGCTTGTATGCTCCTATATTTTGCCCTTCTGAGTATTAAAGCAGAGTGCTTCTGACAGCAAGAAAGGCTCCAAGGTATTCAAGAGTCAGAAACAGATAGTGGCACCCTCCATGGCTATCACAGAGCACACGATCAAAGAGGACATGTATGGTTAGTTCGCCCTGGGGACATTTCATTGGACAATTCTTCATCTTTATTTTCAATGAATAATCTTAGTTGGGCTTATGCCTTGCAATATTAACAGAAGATTTCTCCCTATGAAATCTTCTCCCTATGAAACCAGCCATATCTCTTCCTCAAGGACCAGTGTCTTACAAGCCCCACAGTATTCTCCAGATTTCAGTACCAACTAAACGCTTCTTAAGGAGGGTTGTACCTATATCTGTAAAAAATAGTAACCACTTTGGTTCCAGGACTTCTGCTTAGATCTGGCCCTGATGATAACTATAAAATATGTGCAATTTATTTTTTTGTCTCTTCTCTGGCACACTGGTTACCAAACAGAATAATATTGCCTCCTCTTCCTAAGAGATATTTGACAACATCTAGGGAAAACCACTAGACCATTCAGGTATGACCTAAATCAAATTCCTTATGATTATACAGTGGAAGTAAGAAATAGATTTAAAGGACTAGATCTGATTGACAAAGTGCCTGATGAACTATGAACGGAGGTTCGTGACATTGTACAGGAGACAGGGATCAAGACCATCTCCAAGAAAAAGAAATGCAAAAAAGCAAAATGGCTGTCTGAGGAGGCCTTACAAATAGCTGTGGAAAGAAGAAAAGCAAAAAGCAAAGGAAAAAAGGAAAGATATATCCATTTGAATGCAATGTTCCAAAGAATAGCAAGGAGAGACAAGAAAGCCTTCCTCAGTGATCAACGCAAAGAAATAGAGGAAAACAATAGAATAGGAAAGATTAGAGAGCTCTTCAAGAAAATTAGAGATACCAAAGGAACATTTCATGCAAAGACGGGCTCAATAAAGGACAGAAATGGTATGGACCTAAGAGAAGCAGAAGATATTAAGAAGAGGTGGCAAGAATACACAGAAGAACTGTACAAAAAAGATCTTCACAACCCGATAATCACAATGGTGTGATCACTCACCTAGAGCCAGACATCCTGGAATGTGAAGTCAAGTGGGCCTTAGGAAGTATCACTACGAACAAAGCTAGTGGAGGTGATGGAATTCCAGTTGAGCTATTTCAAATCCTAAAAGATGATGCTGTGAAAGTGCTGCACTCAATATGCCAGCAAATTGGAAAAACTCAGCAGTGGCAACAGGGCTGGAAAAGATCAGTTTTCATTCCAATCCCAAAGAAAGGCAATGCCAAAGAATGCTCAAACTATTGCACAATTGCACTCATCTCACACGCTAATAAAGTAATGCTCAAAATTCTCCAAGCCAGGCTTCAGCAATATGGGAACTGTGAACTTCCAGATGTTCAATCTGGTTTTAGAAAAGGCAGAGGAACCAGAGATCAAATTGCCAACATTCACTGGATCATCGAAAAACCAAGAGAGTTCCAGAAAAACATCTATTTCTGCTTTATTGACTATGCCAAAGCCTTTGACTGTGTGGATCACAATAAACTGTGGAAAATTCTGAAAGAGATGGGAATACCAGACCACCTGGCAAACAGTGGAAACAGTGGCTGACTTTATTTTTTGGGGCTCCAAAATCACTGCAGATGGTGACTGCAGCCATGAAATTAAAAGACGCTTACTCCTTGGAAGGAAAATTATGACCAACCTAGACAGCTTATTAAAAAGCAGAGACATTACTTTGTCAACAAAGGTATGTCTAGTCAAAGCTATGGTTTTTCCAGTGTCATGTATGGATGTAAGAGTTGCACTATAACGAAAGCTGAGTGCAGAAGAATTGATGCTTTTGAACTGTGGTGTTGGAGAAGACTCTTGAGAGTCCCTTGGACTGCCAGGAGATCCAACCAGTCCATCTTAAAGGAAATCAGTCCTGGGTATTCACTGGAAGGATTGATGTTGAAGCTGAAAGTCCAGTATTTTTGCCTCCTGATGAGAAGAGCTGATTCATCTGAAAAGATCCTGATGCTGGGAAAGATTGAAGACAGGAGGAGAAGGGGATGACAGAGGATGAGATGGTTAGATGGCATCACTGATTCAATGGACATGAGTTTGAGTAAACTCTGGGAGTTGGTGATGGACAGGGAGGCCTGGAGTGCTGTGGTTCATGGGGTCACAAAGAGTCGGACATGACTGAGCAACTGAACTGAACTGAACTGAGGAGGCATTCTCTGTTGTCCCAGTTGAGAGATGCTATTGGTATCTAAAGGGCAAAGGCAAGAACGCTGCTAAGTATTGTAAAGTGCACAGGACAGCCCCTCCAGCTCTTTGCTGGATATATACGTGTTCAGGCTGAAGACCCTACCTTCGAGGATTCTCACCCCTACCAGAGCCCCAATGACCCACCATTCTTTGGGAACTAGCCTCTTTCTAGGTCTCCTCTCATAGTAGAGGACTTAAGAAGAACACAGGAGGAAAGAACTCTGGGGTAGAAGCGAGGTTTCCTGGCTTCATAAATTTCTAATTATATGGTCTTCTACAAAGTAGGAGGAATAAACTTCTTATTTCATTGTTATAAAAATAATAAAGTAAAACAGTGTCTATGAAAATGCTTCATAAACTCTAAGGTGCTACACAAATGCCTGGCATTGTCATGGCAAGAAGTAATTAACAAGAAAGGAATAAATTTCTACTTGTGGGATATCAGATACGACGACAGCAGGTACTTCTGGTTAGACGCTTGTCTACCATCACTCTAATTCCACAGTGGAAGTACAAATGCTTCACCAGTGTTCAACACCAGTACTGTCTTCACTGTTTTTGTATCCTCTGTGTACATGAAAAAGTGTTCTCAGTGCTAATCAAACAGTAGATAGTCAGTAAACTATTGACACATAAGTTATACCACACATTTCCAGACATAGCTAGGAGGACAAAGACCTTTCCACCTCCTCTGACTCTTTAAAATTCACATTTAACAGACCTCATCACAGTTTCTTTTCCTGCCATCAGAACAGGAATTGTTTAATCAGCCCAATAGAGTTCTTTTACTGGGATCAATTTGATTCATTACTCAACTAGACACTAGACCTAGGGACTGAAGATGTAATCAGTAACAGAAGCTAACATCACAGGCCTGTGTCAGTCACTGCGGGGGCAACGTTCCCAGAAGCCTGGGAAGTACACATTGATTCCCATTTGAGAAATGAGGCAACTGTGATTCAGAGCATTTACATGATTTATCTAAGACGTTCAGCTAACAAATATAAGTACTGGATCTATGATTCAAACTCATGTCTCTATCAGTAGAAGATACCATGTTCTGCTCCCCAGATGCCGGGAGCTTCCTCTACTTCTGGGTGTGTGCTGGAAACCCATATCAAAACACCTGTCCTATGGAAAGGGGTGACAGTGGTCACGAAACCCAACCAGCCCCTTTCAGGTCACTTCCAGCCAGCACATGCTGATGATGGGAATGAATTGCACAAATGCCTAGAGTCTTTTTCTTTTCTTGACTGCTTAAGTTTTGTTCATAAAATGAGAATGGGTTCAGCAGCCATCCCTGGATTTTTGCAGTGCAAGTTGTCCCAGTTAGTGAGGTGATCAGGACTAGATTTGTGACTCCGAGGACTGGTATTTCAATTCCAAATGAATGAAGCCTGATTCAAATAAATCTTTGTTATTTCCTACCCACTGAACTCAACGCAATTACATTCAGTGGCTATGTACTAAGCCACAACTGAATGTCTAATTCTGTGGGAAACAACAGTGGAGGGACACGATGACTACTCTCAAGGAGGCCCCTCTACCGTGTGTGGGGGTGGCTGGGGGTGGTTTAAAGAGCTAATGAAAATAAAATAGAACCTAGCTGATACCCACCTACTAAACTTCACAGGATCTAGCTTATTCATCAATACATACTTTCCTTCTCTGATGGACTCACATATTCAATGAATATGAAGGTGCTTCAGGGTACCACTTCCCACCCTCAAAGCACCACTAATTTAATGGGCACTGGTGTGTAATATGGACAAATAACATAGGGAAAGAAACTGTGCTGGCAGTTGCAAACAGGGAGTTTCAAGGAGGAGATGAAGCTGACTTAGAATAGAACCTGAATTATACGGAACATTTATATTATATTTTAAGAAAGTATTTTGGGGCAGAGTCTGGTGAGGTTCTAACCAAGAATGAATAATCAGCTACTATATTGCTATGGGTTACAGGTATTTATAAAGACATCCTTGTGTGCCTTCTCTGAGATAATAATCTAAAAATAGCAAGGCATCCTTTACTATTGACATAGTTTCAAACAAAAGTGGTGGGAAACAATT
Organism: Antilocapra americana; assembly: GCA_007570785.1. Classification (NCBI taxonomy): domain Eukaryota; kingdom Metazoa; phylum Chordata; class Mammalia; order Artiodactyla; family Antilocapridae; genus Antilocapra; species Antilocapra americana. The sequence goes on from ML661332.1 coordinate 2,062,237, forward strand.
AAAATTGAAAAAGCAATCTCAAACCCCTTTGATGTACAAAAATATCTCCCTCTAGTAAAAGCAGAAGCTACTCTATCACATTGAGGTGAGAATGTATCCCTAAGGCATCCAAAAACATATGCCTTAAGAGAAATACTTAATCCGGTTGACAACAGAAACTCTGTTTTGTTGTCAGAGGAGAGGAGGATGCTTTGCATGCTTTCCTTCATCTTGCATGCATGGCAACATACTCTTTTCTATCCTTAATCTAAATCTTCATTAAAACTTAATGAACTTGCATTAAAGTCCTGCAAGGGCTCTAAAAGTTCCAAAAAGCAGACTGAAAATAGTAAAAGAAAGCACACCAGGAAACATATGGACATTCCCCCAAATATAATATTTAAAATTCAATTATATACAAAATATAATATTTGCAGTCTGTGCATAGTCTCAATAACTTTGGTTTAGATAGTAAGTTGGTAAAACTGGCAGCGTTGACCTACCCTAAGACCATGGATTCCCATTTTTATCTAGCTATTAGTGAGACTCTGATTTCATTTTTAGTGGTCTACTTTCAAAGATTAGTAATTAAATTACAGAAACATATGGCTCACTGAGAGGCACTGCTATGTATATAATGTTACACAATGCAGCTTCAGTTAGGGTTCTGGTTCATTACAAATATTAGACATTATTTTAACATAAGTATTAGTCAACTTTGCTACAGTAAGAAACAACTTCAAACCTCAGTGGTTCAGAACAAAAACACTTATTTCTGGTTTTTCTTGTGAGTTAGACTGGCTCTACTTCATACCATTTCTGGTTGAAGAAGTGGCTCTTATTTGAGATATGCCTTCTTGTGGCAGCAGGAAAAGCCCCAGAAATAGCAGAAACTTGAGATGCCTCTTGAAACTTCCACCTGGGTCTGGCGTTCTGTCACTTCTCACATTCCAATAGCCCAGCAAATTATTTGGCCAACTGACAATAAGGTAAGGAAGTCAACGTTGCCTACAAGAAGACTTTTCATGGTAATAAACTGATATGTTTATTTATGCTTAACAGGCAAGGGATCAATTTTTTTTAATTCCAAAATGTATTATTGTTGATTTTTGTTACAGTTAATTGGAAAACTATTATATCACCTCTTGGATAAATGAATAGGCTGTGTGTTTAAAGTACGATAGAGAAAATGAAAGAGAATAGAAATTAAGAAATATATATATATATATGTATATATATATGAAACCCTTGTGTCATTAATCTACATGATTCACCAAAGTTACCTTTAACGATAATTTAATACTTTATCTTTTTGTGTTTTGCAGTTATCAAAGGCTTGATAATTAGAAATTCTTGATATTAGTCACCAGAAACAAGAGAAAAACTCTCCATAATGGAGTTTAAGTTTCAAAGTCGCTAGTGTTCTAGTCATATGCTGTTGAAAATAAAGTCATTTCAATACAGTCTTTAAGCACTTAATAAAGTGTTTGTATGAGCAAATACATACAAACCTCCCAATCTCCATATTTCATGGGCTTTTTCCTCTTATGGCTATTCACGGACAATTTAGATTTGCAAGTTTTAACCATTTAACTTCCTGAGAAAGGAAATTGGAACAACAAAAGCAAATGTGTCCCCAACTCACGTATGGAAGTAGTTATTTCAGGTTAATTATTATCAAGAACTGTGCAAGCCTAAGAATGCGATTAAACATTAGCCTGTGAGATATTTAACAGTGGGGTTCTACAATAAAAACAGAATATTGTTCTTTCTAGGTTTTTTTCTAAACGGTCCCAAACTACACATGAGAATGAAGCTAATGTCTAAATAATTAAATGATAATGTCATTATTATTCAGTGTAGGAATACACTTGGGAATCAAATTGAATCAGCTTTTTTTCCCCCTTGTGGCACAATAACAATTCTTGTTCAACCTTATTTAATATATTCCTTGGTTAAAAGAAAAGTCAGTCTATATACTCATTGGCTTCTAGGAAAGAGAATGAAGCCTAAAAGCCTATGTAACTAAAGGAACGGAGCAGTGAGGGGGAAAAAAAGCAATAGCCCTGGGCTAACTGTGAATTAGGCTAAGAACAGCACCTCTGTACCTTGGTCCTAAACTCCTTTCTCATTCTCACCCCTTCGGCATCCAATGCCCTCCACCCCTCCCCGCTGCACCTCACTCCCTAAATCTGGTCAGCTCAGGAGAATATCAGTGGGCTACCTGTCCCAGAAGTATCTGTATTTTCACTCAGCTTCCACTCTGCATTGAAAAGCTCCATTCATTCCCTTTAACACTCATAAAACATTGTCGGGTTTAGTTCAAAGCACATTCCATGTGTAAACTCATGTGAGGTTTGCAACTCTGAGATAGATACTCTTATTATTCCTCTTTTATAAATAAGGAAACTGAGTCACTGAGTGGATGGATGACTCTCCCAAAGGTAAATTTGAGCATTCTGACCTGAGAGCCCATATCCTTACTATTGGAGCTACAGGGAGAAGGAGATTCTTACACCCTCCAAAGGTGCTTCCACATGCTTCCATTACTATTTGGTCAAACAATTTCTAAATGCTATCTTGCAGGAGTAAAACCCACAGAAAGAAATGATGGATTTCTCTAACAGAATCCATGAACGCCCACCAGGAGAACACTGTCCAGACAAGGCATAAGGAAAGGAGTTTAGGAAGAAGTCATCACACATTCTCTGTCCAAGGACACTTGAGTCTCTCTAATTTGTTATCCCATGGCTGACACTAAATAGATTATTGGCCCAGGTTCTCCTATGCTTATCTATTAGTTTTGTTTCATTTGCTTTGATACCAAATTCCCATCCATGACAGTGAGATAAGGCAGATCTTAAAAGGTCCTGTTATGCTTTATGATGCCTTTCTTATTTGCTGGTACCAAGACTAGTTATGGTAGGAAAACAGCAGAGATGTATAGGTTTAAGGCTTAGGATTTTAAAATAAGGAAGTTCAACTAAAAATTTTACTACAAAAATTGGAGGAAAAAAGTTTTTGGAATCTGTTTAAAAATAAATGCAAGCTTGTTAATAAAGTACATACAAGATATGCTCAGTCATGTCTGACTCTTTGTGACACCATGAACTATATAGCCCATCAGGCTTCTCTGTCCATGGAATTCTCCACACAAGAATACCAGAGTGGGTAGTCATTCCCTTCTCCAGAGGATTTTCCTGACCCAGGGATAGAACCTGGATCTCCTGCATTGCAGGCAGATTCTATTCCATCTGAGCCAGCAGGGAAGCCCTAAGATATGAATATAAAATATCAATCAAAAGATTGAAGTTTCTAGAATATTGTGAATTTAGTTATTAAGACCATCTTGGTCTCCTCCTCCAAAGAAACAATAAAAATATTATAACAAAAAGAAATACTGTATTTTAGTCATCTTAAAACAAAAGGATAACCCTGCAAAGCAACTATATTCCAGTTTAAAAGAATAAAAACTAAACAAAAATTTTTTAAAGGATAGAGAAGAAATAAAAGAGGTTTATCAATAACTATTTTTAAAAATATATCAGATGTAAAAAATGAAAATAAAATAACTAAAATTTAGAATTCAAAAATGGCTTTAGATATAACTGAAGAAAGAACCAGGCAACTGGAAGATGTGGCAAAATTAATTATATGGAATGTGGGAGAGAGAGTGAATTGGAAAAGAAGTTAGACATGGAATGAAACTGTCTGACATACATGTAATTGGCATCACAGAAGGAGATGAGAAACATCATGTGGCAGAGGCAGAATCTGAGGAGACAATGGAGAGAATTTCAGGCATAATAGAGGCCAGTCTGTGGATTCAGGAAGCACGGGTTATCTGCATAAAATAAACCTACACCTACACACAGTTTAAAATTGCAAAACACAAAAAAGATAAAGACTAAGTATTAAAGTCATTTAACAACAACCAAAACAAAACAGACAAAAAATAAACCCCACAGACTGCTTTAAAAGGGATGACAGACTGACCACTGTCTTTAAATGGCAAACGGTTATAGAAGTCAGTGAAAGGACAGACTTGGTGTGCTTAAAGAAATAACTGTCAACCTTGAATCTCATATCTATCAAAAATATTTTTTAAGGATGAGAAAGACTTAAAGATGATATTTTCAGATAGCTCTGCCCCCTCCAAAATGACATACTATCAACTGCAACGCATGGTAAAGGAAATTCTAAAGGATAGAAGAAAATAACAGAGGTAAGCTTAAGAAGCTGTGATAACAAACAAATAGCAAAGATGGAGAAATATATGGGGGTAGTTCTAAATAAATACTAAATGGAACAATAATAATGTCTTAGAGTTTTAAAATGCTAACACAGAAGTAAAATTCATGATAATACTAACCTAAGAAGAAAGAACAATATAGAGAGATATAAAAGCAAGAAAAACATGTTTTTCTCAAAATTATTATTTTTTAAGACAGGAGAAATTAGAATATGTTTGCAAGATACAGAAGAGGAAGTAATCAGTGGAAACGAAAATATAAAAGTTGCAGAAGACAAAAGAGACAAATGATGAAGCAAAGTAAAAGAGTCAAGAGGATCAAGGACAAAGGTGAAATGATTGTTTTTGAGTGAAAGCACAGACACATCATTTCCTAAAAAGAGGGAAAGAGAAAATAAGTAGATGTGGTTTTTAATATCCATTGGATTCCCATAAAGCACATGAAATTCTCACCTGGGAGCTTTGATTTGTTTTTTTTTTTTTCCTATGAATGGAAGGTGACATAATCCTCTGAGAGGCAGTTAAATCCTGCAGAAAGTAATAAAAACATGGAATAGCTATTGCTATGAATGGAAGAGTTGGGACATAGCAAAGAATCACTGAGAACTGAGGACTCACTTGATTCTGGAAATGTAAAATTGTAGCACTGGGTTACCAAACACAGAGCGATGATATTTCCTCAGGGAATCTTGCTCACTCTACAGACTAGGAGTCAAGGCAGGGCTATAGATTTCTCTTGAAAGACAAAGAGAAAAGGGCAAAGAGGGAAAGAATTGAGGTACAGATGTCTACCCCAATCAATCACTTAAAGTGACAAATTCAAGAAAATCTGATGTAATGGAAGGGATTTCATACATCATATAACTGAAGGGATTTCCCACTTTCTCCTAACCTTCTTGATAATGTACAAGATTTCCCTTAATATCCAGTATAAGAAATTAAAAGCTTAAAATGAAAATTCCCAGTTGAGAAAATATATTGTCAAAATATTCATTGCTGAAATAATTACCAAGAACAAATTATGGGTTTATATCTCCTTGTGAGTGAAAGCTTTACAGATTTTGGTGTCCCACAGATTGTAGGTTTAGTTCCCAACGGTAACACATGAGTGCTAAAAGACATGCTAACACATGCCTTAATTTTTCTCAGTATTAATTCCCTCACGTATACATAACATGAGGGTTAAAAATGTATCTTACTGAGCTTACAGGAACAGCACGGGAAAGACAGACAATGATGAAGACAGATAAATACTCAACAAACAGTATCCAGTAGGTCTTACTATCTCTTCTTTTGACAAAGGGAATAACTCAAAAAGGAGAAACACAACACCCAAAACGTGAGGCAATCACAGAGAAAAGGACACAATACAAGGTGAAGACAGACTTCACTCAAGCCACAGTTGTAGCCCAGGGCTAAACCTGTTTGCTATTTGCTGTTCAGAATGAAAGAAATATATGGGGTATAGAATGTGTACTGCAACTATGAACAAGATGACCTAAAAGGGTCAATTTTTGTGGAGCCTTATGACACAGGACAGCTCTGGTTCATCTGCTTTTATTCCTGATTTTAGCACAACTACCTTCATTAAAAAGGCACTGCATTTCTACACATGCTCTTCAGTGCCTCAGTGATGTCTTTAAAAATATACTGAGCTCTTGTGTACCTTACTGTTGAACAATGTATTTTAATTACTGCTGCTTTTGAGGAAGCACAAAATGGCTCCTAAATTCACAAAATGTTTTCTCACCTAAGTGTCCTTGAAAAACCCTGAAACCCACACCTCAATAAGAGTTTTCCACAGAGTGGAAGGAAGTCGTCCTTCTTCTTTTTTATTTAAAGAGAGACAACCAAAGCATAACCTTGAGACCACCCTCCCAAGTAAGAGATAGAAAATGTCAGGGACTGTTGAACACTCAGCAAATTTCCACAGTGGATCAGTGAGAAGTTATTTAGCACAGGTGTTTAATTATGATGCATTAGGGAAATGGGTAGTGTTCAATGGCCCTCAAACCTCCACCTGTGCAGAGGTCTAGCATTGGTTCATGGAGTGATAACATTGAGGGAGGCAATCGCGCCCCGATACTGCTCAAGGGTCTTTCTTTTCTTGGTTGGTGCAACCAAGTTCACTGCCAGGAAGCCATGGGTTTTCCCCACATGAGCAGGTCCATCATGCAAGTTTATAATCTGCATCTGGGTTATCTCTCCAGGAATTAGCCTCTTCTGAAAGCAAGTGAAAACTCAGAATAATTCAACATGCCTTGCAGAGAAAAATCTCTCCAGGTGCCTTCCCAGAACTCTGATTTTAGGATAAGCACAGGAAACCAATGCCTTGGCCGTATGACCAGGCAAGGTCACTGTGATTCACCCCCAAAATATAGCCAGTTACCTTCAGCTAGTCTGGGTACCATTCCATAGTCAGGACTATTATGAGGCACTTTTATTGAGCACTGTTCTCAGTACTTTCTATGCATTATCTCGATTAAATCCCAGAAGGTAGGTACTATCATGATCATTATTTTAGAGATGAAAAAACTGATGTTAAGGATTATTACAGTTATTAATACCTTGCTATGAGTTAGAACCAAAGTCAATAGTTATGCTTTTACTTGGGTTATCTGACTTTCCAAGACCCTACAGAGTCAAGCACAAAATTCTAAAGCCTAAAAGGGGATTGGGTTAAAACATAATAGAGTCAAGGTTTGTCTCCTGCATTCTTATGCCTACCACCCACCCAGGACACCTCAGCAATTGTTTCTTTATTTTTCAGACAGTCCCCTTCTCCTCTCCTTAATCTCCCTTCTCAAAGCACATAATTCTTTGTAGCCACTCCAGTGATAAAGAATCTGCCTGCCAATACAGGAGACGTGGGTTCGACCCTTGAGTCAGGAACCTCCCCAGGAGAAGGAAATGGCAACCCACTCCAATATTCTTACCTGGGAAATTCCATGGATGGAAGAGCCTGGTGGGCTACAGTCCATGGAGTCACAAAGCAGTCAGACATGACTTAGTGATTAAACAACAACAATGACCCTCTTAGGAGCAGGGAAGCAGGTATAATAAGTGAGTTTCAAGCAAAGCTATTCATTTTATTGTGACATTAATGTTGTATGGTCCTCTCTTTTAAGGATTGGTCAGTTAGAGACAGTGTGTATGAACTAGTAGAATAAAATAAGCAGCAAAATGACAGGGCAAAACATTAATCTTCTTGATTTCAGAAAAGCTGAGTTCTACAGACTGTGAGCTGCTAGAGAACCAAGATTATGTATAATAACTTATTCATTAGCTCAGGGCCACGTGCCTAGCAGAAACCCTATATATACTTGTTGAACTGAATAGAACTGAAAGCATAGGCTTCGCCACTCACTGTGGTATTATATAACCTTAAACAAGTCACTCTGTACATCTCAGTTTCCTTACCTGTATGATGGGAAGGTTAGACCAGATCAGTGGTCTTCAGATGTCTTTCCCATGGAAACCCATGTTCAAATGAAATGAGTGCTAAGGACTGAATATTTGTGTTTCTCCAAAATTGGTATGTTGAAACCTAATGCCCAAACAATAGGATTAGCAGTAGAGAATTTGAGAGGTACTTAGGTCATGAGGGTGGAGCTCTCGGGAATGGGATTAGTGTCCTTATAAGAAACCCCAGAGAGCTAGCTTGCTGCTTACATCATACAAAGTTACAGCAAAATGACAGGCCTTAACAGGCACCAAATCTGCTAGCATCATGATCTTGGACTTCACAGTCTCTGGAACCATGAGAAATATATATTTGATGTTATAAAGCCACCTAGATTATAGCATTTTATTATAGCAGCCTGAGTATAAACAAACTAAACAGATAAAAGTAAAGCAGTTTTGACTGAAAACATGGGCTATCCCTTTCTCTTCTCTAAACAGGAACAGAGTTTAGAAACTATTATTATTGAAAGTGAAAGTATTAGTCTCTCAGTCTTATCCGACTCTGTGACCACATGGACTGTAGCCCACCAGGCTCCTCTGTCCATGGAATTCTCCAAGCAAGAATACTGGAGTGTCAGTAACTAAGTATTATGGTGCTAAATGTTTATTAACTCTGTGCTTTGAATACCTAAAAGGAAACTATATTTTAACATAGCTCTTTTTTATTTTTTACCAAATCAATTTAATTTTATATTGATTTCCTAGACTATAGGCTTCAATAAATACTACTTAAGAGTTTTATCACTTAGCAGCTGGATGACCTTGGGAAGCTTTTTAACTTTTCTGAACCTCAGATGCCTCATCCTGAAAAATGGGAATAGTTAATGAGGATACATAGATATAAGGGCTATAGGTGCCTATCTACTATTTGCCACAGAGTAGATGCATACATAATGTTCCTTTGGGCCACAGTTTAGGATTTCCACATTGCACACCAAGACAGACCAGGGGTGTGTCTGGCCCTGTAATAAACCTGGAAGTGAATCCCTAGTGCTGGGAGGATGGGGTTCCATTGCCAATGGCTACTAGTGGTCATGAGAGCTTATTTCTGAGGAACACAGTATGCTTGGACATGGTAGCTGTGAAAACAATCAAACATGAATTTACTATTTTCTTTCTAATTCATTTTTCCCCAGCTATAATAAAGTTTAACTTCAGTGAAATTAATTACATCAGTCAAGACTTCCAGCTTTGGTCTTTAGGATTTTTAAAACCTATAAAAACCAAATATTTAAAGTTAACTAGTTAGATTTCTTTCTCTCCAGGATATGTATCACACTACTTCAAGATGATCATGAACTATTGAAAATTATTACTTAAGAGTAATACCCACTATTGATTTCATACCACTACTAATCAGCAGTGAGATACCTGTAAAAGCTCTGACTCAATTTAAGAATATCATAACATTTATTGAATAGCAGCTATACCATCAAAATTTAGCAAGCTGAATAGTTAAATGTATTCTATTACATTGATATTTTAATTTTAAAAGAAATATCACAAATATTCAAAGTGGTTACACACCAGAAATCAAGACTTGATATTTTTATGTAGGCTAATGCCCCATGTGAGGTGTGAGCATTTGCCAGCAGATCTTAATGGAGGCATCTAACCATCTTATTTATCTTTAGGGATTGAAAGAATGTAAGATTTGGTACTGGGGTCAGTGACATGCTGAAACATTTGAATTCTCCCATTTGATGAAGCATCAGTTCTTTCCCCCCCTTAAATTCTTTTATGTGACTGACAGTTTCATCCATTTTTTTCCTGAGGCTACTATTGAAATTCCTTTGTACTTGTGGAAGCAAGTTTGCTGGTTCAAGAATTTTGTTTTACCTGTGCCTCCAAGACTTGTCAACGGCAAATTAGGACAAGGAATTATAATTTATGTTTCAAAGGCCTCAGTAGTAGTGAGAAGTATTTTTATTTACCCCTCCTCCCCTAAAAAAAAAGTGTCAAGTCAAGATGATGAACCACACTACACTACTGTACAATTATTAGAAAATTCCAGGAGGAGCTGTGAAATATGAGAAGCAAGGGCAAGTGGGGATAATGCTAGCTAATCCTAATATAGACCCTAAAGAGTTCAGAGCAGCAGCTGTGTATACACAGACACACAGCCCCACATAAACACCAATAATATTTAAAGAGTTAAAATCATCTCTAAAATTTCTATATTATATAATAAACCTAATCCAAATACTAGTCAAGACATTAACACATACAGTTACTTAATCTTTACTGTTTTGTTGACATGTTATAATGACTCTTTTCAAGCATGCAGAAAAGTTGAATGAACTCTGTAGTGAATGTTTGTACATACACCACTTAGAATCTATAAATAATATTTTCTATATTCATACATCCACCAATTTATCCATTCATCCGTTTTATTTTTTGAAGCATTTCAAAGTTCTCAGTACTTCTACATCTCAGAGTGGTTTTTATTTCTCTTTCTCTTGGTGCTTTCCTAGCCACTAAATGATCTCATTGGTACTTTTAGCCCTTTTGTGAAGATACATTTTTTTCAGTACTAAATCTGTTCACTTGAATGAAGATGTTTCAGTTACAGGATCATTCTACCAGCAATATTATAGGGAACATGAGAAGTGAGGGCAAAGAGGAAGAGATTTCCATCTCAAGTTCCATCCAGCACAGTGCAGAAAATGTAATCTAATCACTCTGAGGTAAATTCAGCTGCTTTTATGATCATGATTTGCCTAAGACATTTCACATTTTTTTGAGTTTTTGTAAGGTGCAAAAGCAATTTAATGGAGTAAAGGATAATCTTCCAATAAATGGTAATGGAAAAGTTGGAAATCCATATTCAAAAACGTGAAAATGACATAGGAATGGGGCTCAAAACTTACTTTTTCGAAATATAATTTCAATATGTTAAGACATTGCACATTTACATTCAATGAACTTCAAGACTGACCAATCACTCCTCTCCTTAGATGACACTAAGGAGCTGAGGCATTGGTGCAGAGAAGTGGTTGGACCTACTTCTCAATTTTGATCAATATCTCACCTGTGATGGAATCATTTCATCTCTCCTCTCACTATTTGAGACATAGCTGGGGGCTTAACCAGTCCCGAGAGGGTTCTCTACATCCTTCACTGTGGGAAAAAGCCCCGTGTGCCCATGGATACCTTTCTTAACTAATCTTCCTTTACACTTGGCCAGAAGCAGGGAATGAGGCACAAGAAACTCTGCATATGCTCCCACCCCCTCAGCAGCTTCAGGAAGCTTAGCAGTTGCTCTTTGATCTCCTCACACCTAGACCGGCCACACTGCCATTTCGACTCTCTGGCATCAAACCCATGGTGGCACAGGATAGTCCTCTGCTTTTTTTGGCCTTACCTGCTGGGCAAGGCACAGTGCCTTTAATCTCAGATCTTCAAATTAAAAAAAAAAAAATTATCCTTCCCCCTCACCATACATACTGAATTTTCACACTTCACCTAATACTCCTTTTTCCTTTTCAAAATTCCAAGCCTGTCTATTCCAGCCCAGAGGTTTTTATATTCACTCCCTGTGCCAGATAAAACAGGATAGCTAAGTATTCTTCTACAACTATCGCTTAATCTAAGATCCAGCCCTGCGGAGATCAGAAGCTCAGCATTATCTCATTTTGTTTCCTTTTGCGTTTCAGCTATGACCTCCATTTTTGCGATGCTGGGAGGGCAAAACATAATTAGAACATAGGAGAGGCAGTAGGGTTTCAGATTTAAAAGAAGAAAAAACAAACAAAAACCATCACTTAATAATTCTTAGCTCATCTCTTCACATCTCCACTGGGTGGATCACTCTTGTCTAAACCATCGGTTCTTAACCAGTGGAGATCATGACCCCCAGGGGACATTTAACAATGTCTGGAGACATTGTTGGTTTTCATCCAAAATGCTGGAGGAGGTGGATGCTATCGGCATTTGGTAGATAGAGATAGAGGATGCTGCCAACCTACAGTGCACGGGACAGCCTCCACAAGGAACTTTCCAACCTAAAATGTTGAATAGTGCCAAGGCTGAGGAACACTGGTCCAGACTGCTTCTAAAACTAAGGGGTACAAACATTCTGCTAGAAAATGGAAAAGATCTGAAAATACAATGTAAGCCATGATATCTATAGCTGACAACGTTGCATTGTAATTGAAATGAGCTGAGGGTAGAACTTAGTCTTTTTTTTTAAGGATAAATAAGGGGGAGGTGGATGTGTCAATTAGCAAGAAGCGGGGAATCCTTTTACAATGTGTATGTATATTGAATCACCATGATGCACACTTTAAATATCTTACAATTTGAAATATCAATTATACCTCAATAAAGTTGAAAGAAATACATACATAAGTACATAAAACTATGTTTCAGGGAACCCAAGAATTCTGTGGAAGGGTTATCTTATCTTAGAAGCTGAGGGAAAGGTGAGCGGCCACCTCAGACCTCCATGTTATTCAGAGAATTTCATTTGGCCTTCAAACTTCCATATAAGAGGTTATTTGCAAGGGAAAAGGAAGGGTTAGATGACAGTGCAAAGTTTTCCTAGTTTCTTTCACAGAATCATATTTTTTAAAAAATGAGGAAGGGGATTGAAATAGTATTTTTGCCAATTCATGACATTAATAACATTTTTAAAGGCTCCCATTCATTTTATCACTACTTCATAAGAGAAATAATCTTTTCCTAATAACAAGGCAGAAAAAAACTATAATTTCAGAATAAAGGAGAGTAATTTGAATTAAAATATTTTAGCCTCAAAGAAATCTGAAATGTTGTCTATATTCTTCTGATTTTGCAGTAAATCAGTAAAAACCAGTGAAAACAGACCTGTCTCCAATGCCCAACTCATGGGAATCTCAACTAAAGAATTCTTCAACTCAGGGATTCAATGAAATCTATTCTAACCTTTCCGCTTTTTCCTCAAAGTACCATCTCTTTAGTCCAAAGGCCTTTGTGAAGATTCCTGCCTAAAAAAAGAAGAGTAAAGAGTGTCTACATTGACTAGAACTTCTCAAACAAGCTTCAGCTGTTTGCACCCTGCTCTGGAGCCCTGTCCAGTTCTGCCTGTTTCACAAATTCCATTACAGGGTAAGAGACAACTATTTCATGGGAAACCACAACCTTTTTTGTTTAAAATGGATAGTTGTCTATACCCTGTCTCCTTTCCTTCATCTCCAATTCACATTCCCAAGAATTAGCAACATTACAATTCACAGCTGGGACTAGCACAATAACCCAAGGCATGGGGTTGATGAGCAAGTGGGTAAGCGAAGACTCAAGAGGGAAGAGAGATGATGCTGTATCTGAATTTGTGACACAGACCAAATGGTCTGATGGAAAACTTATCATGTGTATATTCTCAGGCCATGAAACAACAGACCTAGATATTTTCAAGCATTGTTCTTTCCCATCATATTCCCACAAGTAATGACTGCCAAGGGCTCATAATCAGTGGAGGTAGTGAAATTTCCTGTGGGACAAGTATAGTCTACAAAGACCAGCTCTGCACATCCTACCACCCAAGGGATTCTGCTCCATGTACACCAAAAATGAGAGGACAGGTGGGAATCATTAGCTTTGATGATTTCTTATTTTATTTTTTCACTACATTTGCTTATCTAGGAAATAAATGTTATTTAGTAACATTCACTTATCTAGGAAATCAATCCTGAATATTCATTGGAAAGATTGATGCTGAAGCTGAAACTCCAATACTTTGGCCACCAGATGTAAGGAACTGACTCACCAGAAAAGACCCTGATGCTGGGAAACACTGAAGGCGGGAGGAGAAGGGGACAACAGAGGATGAGACGGTTGGATGGCATCACTGACCCAATGGACATGAATTTAAGTAAGCTCTGGGAGTTGGTGATGGACAGGGAAGCCTGGCATGCTGCAGTCCATGGGGTCGCAAAAGTCAGACACAACTGAGCAACTGAACTCAACTGAACTTATCTGGAGAAGTCTCATTTGTAAATACTTAGACCACTTCATTTCCTCCCTATTAACACCAGCTTCATTCTCACCATCATTCTCTACCATGAATGTTATGAAAATACTTTGATCAATGAACAGTTCTTAGAAAACAAACACCATTTCCCCTGGAAAGATCTCAGTGATGTCATTGTATTTAACACTATTAAAATAACTTACATCATTATTATCCAATTCTAATGAATCACCTTCAAGAACATGTATGTAGATTACAAAAGTCTCACAAAATAAAAACATGTTTAAATTCCTAAGGGCTTAAAAGTCTAAGTTGTCATGTATATATAATCATGAATAACATAACCAGATCTTATCTGGCCAATGGAACACATAGGGTGAATCATGCATATGCACAGTTTTCTAATTCTACCATGGGCTTTGATATGATTATTATTAACTTCATCTTGTTTTGTTTTGCATGGATGTAATAATAGAGAAAGACTAGAGAGTTCTTCAAGAAAATTAGAGATACCAAAGGAACATTTCATGCAAAGATGGGCTTGATAAAGGACAAAAATGGTATTGACCTAACAGAAGCAGAAGATATTAAGAAGAGATGGCAAGAATACACAGAAGAACTGTACAAAAAAGATCTTCACGACTCAGATAATCATGATGGTGTGATCACTCACCTAGAGCCAGACATCCTGGAATGTGAAGTAAAGTGGGCCTCAGAAAGCATCACTATGAACAAAGCTAGTGGAGGTGATGGAATTCCAGCTGAGCTATTTCAAATCCTAAAAGATGATGCTATGGAAGTGCTGCACTCAATATATCAGCAAATTGGGAAAACTCAACAGTGGCCACAGGACTGGAAAAGGTCAGTTTTCATTCCTATCCCAAAGAAAGGCAATGCTAAAGAATGCTCAAACTACCACACAATTGCACTCATCTCACATGCTAGCAAAGTAATGCTCAAAATTCTCCAAGCCAGGCTTCAGCAATATGGGAACCGTGAACTTCCAGATGTTCAAGCTGATTTTAGAAAAGGCAGAGGAACCAGAGATCAAATTGCCAACATCCACTGGATTATTGAAAAAGCAAGAGAGTTCCAGAAAAACATCTACTTCTGCTTTATTGACTATGCCAAAGCCTTTGACTGTGTGGATCACAATAAACTGTGGAAAATTCTTAAAGAGATGGGAATACCAGATCATCTGACCTGTCTCTTAAGAAACCTGTATGCAGGTCACGAAGCAACAGTTAGAACTGGACATGGAACAACAGACTGGTTCCAAATAGGAAAAGGAATACGTCAAGGCTATATATTGTCACCCTGCTTATTTAACTTATATGCAGAGTAGATCATGAGAAACGCTGGGCTGGAAGAAGCACAAGCTGGAATCAAGATTGCCGGGAGAAATATCAATAACCTCAGACATGTAGACAACACCACCCTTATGGCAGAAAGTGAAGAGGAACTAAAAAGCCTCTTGATGAAAGTGAAAGAGGAGAGTGAAAAAGTTGGCTTAAGGCTCAACATTCAGAAAACTAAGATCATGGCATCTGGTCCCATCACTTCATCACCAGTAGATGGGAAACAATGGAAACAGTGTCAGACTTTATTTTGGGGGGCTCCAAAATCACTGCAGATTGTGATTGCAGCCATGAAATTAAAAGATGCTTCCTCCTTGGAAGGAAGGTTATGACCAACCTAGATAGCATATTGAAAAGCAGAGACATTACTTTGTCAACAAAGGTCTGTCTAGTCAAAGCTATGGTTTTTCCAGTAGTCATGTATGGATGTGAGAGTTGGACAGTGAAAAAGGCTGAGCACCAAAGAATTGATGCTTTTGAACTGTGGTGTTAGAGAAGACTCTCGAGAGTCCCTTGGACTGCAAGGAGATCCAACAAGTCCATCCTAAAGGAGATCAGTCCTGGGTGTTCATGTTGAAGCTGAAACTCTAATACTTTGGCTACCTCATGACTCACTGGAAAAGACCCTGATGCTGGGAAGGATTGGGGGCAGGAGGAGAAGGGGACAACAGAGGATGAGATGGCTGGATGGCATCACCAAATCAATGGACATGGGTTTGGGTAGCCTCCAGGAGTTGGTGACAGACAGGGAGGCCTGGCATGCTACGGTTCATGGGGTCACAAAGAGTTGGATACGGCTGAGCTACTGAACTGAACTGAACTGAATAATAGAGATGAGGTGACTACAAATGAAAGTGAAGTGAAAAAGAACTAAAATTCATTGAACTTAATTTCCGGGTCATACACTACATTTAACTGTTTTTATTTGTACTCATATAGTTCTTACTATCTATAGTCCTTTGAAGTAGGAAATTAATTTTGTATTATTTCTCCCATTCTACATATGATGAAATTGAGCCTTAGAATTAAGGAACATGCCCTTTGCAAGTTCACAACTTTAAACCCAAGTATACCCATGGTGGATTCATGTCAATGTATGGCAAAACCAACACAATTTGTAAAAAAAAAAAAAAAAAAGTCTTTCTTGAATTTGTTACAATAGAAAATAAAATAAAGCATAACAAAAATTCAAAAATAAATAAATAAATAAAATAAACCCAAGTTAAGTTCAATTCTAAATCCCTGATCTTACTACTTTGACCATGGTGAAGGGCGTACTCATTCAAAAGGCATTTACAGTTATGCCTATTATATGCCAGATGCTTAATCATGAACTCATGGAAAAGGAACTTGGAACATAAAGAACAGCTTTAAAATTCATTCATTCCACACATATTTATTGGGTACCTACTCTGTGCCAAATGTTCACATGAAATAAAAGACGAAAATTGCTGAGCCTCACCAAACCTGTTGGTTAGTTTCCTAGAAGGACTTCTTCACTAGAGTCGATGACATGACATTTTGGGGTCTACAATTTCCAAAGCTATATCTGCTGTTCTCAGAACTCTGGTAATTTTTTTCCATAAAATTTACATATCATCTGCAAATTACTAATTTTTAAAAATTCAATTAATTTAAATCTTTGAAACAAGTTTAACAGATTAAACTTTAAGAGATATATAGGACCAACTTCACAGTAGACTGCCACAGAGGTGCTTTTTTTCCTAGAAAGAAATTTAAAGAACATTCAGTAACCCAACCCACTCATTTTAGGCACAGAGAGATGGCTTTATTTTCTGTACTCAGATGACTGGATAGTAGCAGAACCACAACAAAAACTCTAGTCTCCTAATTCCTAGGGTAGTACTATTTCCAGTTCTATGTTCCTGCTCATTTGGAATTGAGTCAGTTCCTCAAATAGGGAAGTCTTTTCAATTTATAGCTCTAATTATGGGTATGAGAGTCACAAAATTCTCTGCATATTCCCAGGCCCATTCTCTAATTAAACAAGTGATAAAAGATGTGACTGACGTAATGAACATCAAAAAAAGAAGAATAATGAAATAAACACTATGAGGTTATGAGTTGGCTTAAGATCAGTTCCCTGGTCTTCATTATCCTTATTTGTACAAACTTGGATTTTGTCCAAATGAGCTCTCTAACTTTACATTTTAATTCAGCAGAGTGGTAGCTTCACAGATTTTAAGAAAAAAATAAAAGGTAAATCATCAAATTCAATCAAGAATGATTTAAATTTCCTATAAGCAAAAGACACTATCATAGGCTGAACAAGGAATAAAATGTTTCCAAGACTTAGTCCTTGATTTTTAAAAGCATTATAACCTTTTGGTAAAAAATGGCAGAATTTCCTTTAGGAGAAGAATCATGTCATGTCACTCATTCATTCACTGGTCAATTTATTGAGCATCTATTACATGGAAATACTATGTTAGGGACATTGCTTGAAATGAATCTTGAAAAATAAGAAATTGTAATGCAAATGCATTATGAAACAGAGAGAACAAATTGGACATACGTAGGCAAGGAACAGAATCTGTAGGACTTTTCTACTAGTAACAAAAGAATGAGAGAGCAAGAATCAAAGATGATACTTGAACCAGAGGATAAGGAGAAAAGAAGTGCCCTCAGTAGAACTAAGAAAGTGAGAAGGAACTGGTTTCTGAAAACTGATTCAACTGAAGAAATGTTTAGTTTGCAGAAAGTTCCATCTAGTCAAGGCTATGGTTTTTCCAGTAGTCATGTATGGATATGAGAGTTGGACTATAAAGAAAGCTGAGCACCAAAGAATTGACGCTTTTGAACTGTGGTGTTGGAAAAGACTCGAGAGTCCCTTGGACTGCAAAGAGATCCAAGCAGTCCATCCTAAAGGAGGTCAGTCTTGAGTGTTCATTGAAAGGACTGATGTTGAAGCTGAAACTCCAATACTTTGGCTACCTCATGATTCATTGGAAAAGACCCTGATGCTGGGAAAGATTGAGGGCAGGAGGAGAAGGGGACGACAGAGGATGAGATGGCTGGATGGCATCACCAACTCACTGGACATGAGTTTGGGTAAACTCCGGGAGGTGGTGATGCACAGGGAGGCCTGGCGTGCTGTGGTCTATGAGGTCACAAAGAGTCAGACATGATTGAGCAACTGAACTGAACTAGGACACCTGACTAGGGCTGTGCAACAAGCAAATAAAAATGTGGACTATAAAAAGATGGCAGGGCAACAGACACAAGTGTGACTGGAGATGATGGATTGTAGATGATTCCCCAAAAAGAGATAAAATATATTGAGAGAAAAGAAAGAGAATGTTTCTTAAAAAAAAAAAAAAAAACAGTATTTGGGGAGGTGAAAGAAGAGTCCTCTGAAAGAAGCAGTGAGAAGAAACAGGTCAAAGGTGTAACTCTGAAGAGGAAGGAGAGAATTTCAAGGAAGAGCAAATAAACAGTTGGGTTGCAGCTATTAAACATGTCAGGGATTTTTATGGTGGCCATGACAGAATGGCATCCCATGAACTCCAGCCTTGGCAGAGAGGCAAATAAACGTAGCATAGGTAAGATGGAGGAGAGAAGTTGGAGCTGCAGGAAAGTTAAATTTATCACAAGCACTTTTATTTAGCATCTGAAGGTCTATGAAGGAAATTTCTTCAAATTATTAGGCTGTCTATCTAAAACATCATTTATAAACAGCATTAACATCAAATATTAGGTCTAAACTTATTAATCAATTTATTCATTACTTTACTCATACATCCACCACTCAAAGAAGCACAAAGACAGGTAAGAGGAATACAAAACAAAATGATTTGTGCTCTCTCTTCAAGAAGCAGTCAGGCTAAGTCAGAAATACAAATGAAGAGCCCCAAAGTATGCAGCTGCCATAGCACAATCGCCGGGGGCAAAGGAAGCTCAAAGGACACACTAGAATTCCCTCCAGCTCCAGCTTGAGGGCTTAACAGTGCCATCAACACTGAAAAATGTTGATTCATCCACTGTGCAGTGAAAATCAGAGTAGGTTCTATTGAGAAAAGGTTATTAGTCCTACTGTTCATGTGCCAAATAGCCACTGGTAAACTCAGACTAATGGAAGATAAAGAACTTGAATAAAAGAAGTGGAGGCAATATATAACTCAAAGCACTGAGGAACCAAACTAGTTTTTTTTTTCTTTTCATCAAAACCTTCCCTTTGCTTTACCTGCAGTGAGTGACTAACACAGGAAGTATAAGGGTTTTGTGTGACTGTAGATTGGACTCAGATGATCTTTCTTCATAGAGTCTTATAAGAAGGTGTGGTCAACCAGATAAGGCTCAGTACAGCTCAAGCATGGAAACCATATGACTTCTCCATCTGGACAGAGCACAAGATAAGGATAGAAGCTGTGACCACTCTTTCTGCAAAGCAGAAACAAGGCAAGCTTGCTAATGTCATCCTGATTCACCAAGTGCAGCCAAGACTGCTCTCCTTTCAGCAAAACTGCTGAACTGTGTGGTCGAGGCTGGATGATTTCTGCACAAAAGAAATCACACACAGATCTTCGTCACACACAGATCTGAAGCAGCAGAAGAGTCTGTGAGCCTGCAACAGATGTGCCCTGTGAAAGCATCCTCTCCCAGAGGCACGAGTGGAGGCACAGACCAGTCCAGCATGGGCCACTTTGATGAAAGAAGCCGGCAAATCAACTTACAGACCTTGACTCAGCCCTGCCAGATCTGGTGTTCACAAGGCTGTGAAACAGAAAGGAGTGATATTCAATTATCGATCATCATATAGAAATCACACCTTTCTCAGCACTCCTCAGGCTGCAAGTCATCTGCAATTATCACCTTCGTGACCAATTAGCACTGACAAAAAGCCACAACATTCCAGTACTACACTGTTCACAGAACTTACAGGCACCCACCTCTTGCCAGGGAGTGACTTCTGTGGTATACAGACAATGAGGGTGTCCATGTTCCTCTTCCTGGGGTGAAAGGTGGCTCTGGAAAAAGGAAGGTAAAACTGTAAATGAATCACACCAGGAAGGATCTTCCTCTTTAAGTGAGGGTCTGGCTTCCCAAACCATCCACTGAAGAGGGTGACTAGCTAGGAAAAAGTCCCTACGTTCCCATGCCCATTAAACACAAGTATGGGTCGGTACACACACACACACAACTGAGCTTCACTTTGTGAAACTTCTGGCAAAGAACTCTGAGTGAATGTTTAGGTCCAACAGCCATTACACCTTGAAACCCACAATTTTTATTGTTATAAAGAACTTTTGAGGGTTTATCTGCTTGATAAATATCAAGAAATACCAATAACCTCAGATATGCAGATGACACCACCCTTATGGCAGAAAGTGAAGAGGAACTAAAAAGCCTCTTGCTGAAAGTGAGAGAGGATAGTAAAAAAGTTGGCTTAAAGCTCAACATTCAGAAAACTAAGATCATGGCATCTGGTCCCATCACTTCATCACCAATAGATGGGAAACAGTGGAAACAGTGTCAGACTTTATTTTGGGGGGCTCCAAAATCACTGCAGATTGTGATTGCAGCCATGAAATTAAAAGACACTTCCTCCTTGGAAGGAAGGTTATGACCAACCTAGATAGCATATTGAAAAGCAGAGACATTACTTTGTCAACAAAGGTCTGTCTAGTCAAGGCTATGGTTTTTCCAGTAGTCATGTAAGGATGTGAGAGTTGGACTGTAAAGAAAGTTGAGCAGCAAAGAATTGATGCTTTTGAACTGTGGTGTTGGAGAAGGCTCTTGAGAGTCCCTTGGACTGCAAGGAGATCCAACAAGTCCATCCTAAAGGAGATCAGTCCTGGGTGTTCATTGGAAGGACTGATGTTGAAGCTGAAACTCCAATACTTTGGCCACCTCATGCGAAGAGTTGACTCATTGGAAAAGACCCTGATGCTGGGAAGGATTGGGGCAAGGAGGAGAAGGGGACGACAGAGGATGAGATGGCTGGATGGCATCATCGACTTGATGGACATGAGTTTGGGTGAACTCCGGCAGTTGGTGATGGACAGGGAGGCCTGGTGTACTGCGATTCATGGGGTCACAAAGATTTGGACCCAACTGAGTGACTGAACTGAATTGCTTGAACTACTTCGTTAAAGGGGTGAAGAAACTGAGGCTCAGAGACATACTGAACATGACACAGAAATCAAGTACCTGAAAGATGATGTTTACCTGGTACTGTTTATTCTGAAAAAACAAAATCTTGACATTAATATTTTTTTTATTGTTTTTGCCATACATTGTCATGATATCACCATGGGTTTACATATGCTTCCCCTCCGGAACCCCCCTCCCTCCTCCCTACCCCCCGGGAAATCTCGCTGCACCAGTCCCGAGCATCAATCCTGGGCTGGCGATTGATTAGACACATGACAATTAACATGCTTCAGTGCCCTTCTCCCATATCATCCCACCCTTACATGGAAACAACCTAGATGCCCATCAACTGATGAATGGATAAGAAAGCTGTGGTACATATACACAATGGAATATTACTCAGCATTAAAAAAAAAAGTTCATTTGAAGCAATTCTACTCAGATTGACATTAATATTATCAAACTAATGAAGTCAGGGGAAGATCGGTGGGAAGTGACTGGCCTCACACTCTTTAATAAGAGAGCTATAAACTTCCTAACCATATTTAATACAGTGTAAGAGCAGTGAGCTCTAAACCAGGAGGAGGTGATGCCTGGGGTGTGGATTGTGATGCCCATTACTTGCTGTAGGGTCTTCAGTACATATTTCAGGTGATGCGTCACTTCTGTATTTTAGCCTTCAGAAAGGGCTTTCTATGGTTATCATCAAAAATACAAGTGAAAACAAATGCTGGGGAGGATGAAGAGAAAAGGGAACCCTGTGCACTGCTGGAGAAATTGTAAAGTTGGTGCAGCCACTGTGGAAAACAATATGGACATTGCTCAAAAGATTAAAAATAGAACTACCATAAGATCCAGTAATTCCACTCCTGGAAATATGTCCGAAGGAAACAAAAATGCTGTGTCAAAGAGATGTTTGCACCCCATGTTCAAAGCAGTGTTATTTACAAAGGTCAAGATATGAAAACAAACCCTGTTCATCAATGGGTGAATGGTAGGGGGAAGATACGATTGTATATATATGTATATGTATATGTATAAAATAATATTTTCCTTTAATACACATGCTTTTAGGGAGTTGTCTTTCTGTAATCCACTCCAGGTTTTGCAAAATTATCAGTTTTAGTGTCTTCTTACCAAGAAGCACAAATTTATATCCATGATCACAATCCCAATTTTCTCTTTCCTCTCACCCATAAATATAAATTAGGCAGAGCCTAGACTGGAGTTTTCTGGTAGATGGGAAAAGCCTAGATTCCACTTTTATTCTGAGTTCAGCTTCTACTTAACTATGACTCAAATCTGTTATTTTGATATTACTATAAAGGGGCCCACAGCTTTTCAGCAATAGCTATGTTTTAGAACTTTTTAAAAGGGAAATACAGAGAGAGAGAGAAAATACTCTAACAATATTAAGCATATTATTTAAAAGCAGGAATGAGCAATGGCCTTGAAATTAGCTATGTGTGTCTATTCTTGTATCCAGGGAATAAATATATATGCTCTACTTTGCACTAAACTTTTGATTTAATAAGTCAAATAAGTCAGGATATCAGGACACCTGTCACTTGACAGAGGATACATCCAACTCAAAAGCTGCTTTAAAAGAAGGATGTTCAGTTTCTAGCCATTCATTCCAGTTATTTTATTTTATAAAATATTCTCTTCTACCCCATACAAGAAATCAGTAAGAAATACATATTCTTAAGAATCTTACCTAAATTTGCATTTACTAGCTGGTTTATACAAGAGCACACTTCAGGCCTTCCATCAACTTCAATACCAAATAATCAGCTATCAAGTTTAGTTCATGTATTTGAAGGATTACTATTGGAGAACTCTGATTTAGTTGAATTTTTCACAAAAGAGACAAACAGAATAATTACAACATTCTACTTTTACATAAAAATTCAAACTATTCCAAACCAGCTTTGCTTTGTTCATTTTAAGCTAACATATTTGACTTATAATTGCTTTTTCATTTCATCCCAATAGTTTGAAAAATGCATAAAAGCATTTTATATCTTAACATGTGAAAAATTTATACCCTAAGAATACCAAAGAAATTTAGGAGGAAATGTGTTTGAATATTAATCTGCTATTCTATGCACTATATGAACACATCTATACATCTATATGATACATTTGCTTTTGCAAATTAAATGTATATATTTCTTGCCTTAAATCACACACAGAAAAAATGTAAACATGTTTAAAATAGTTTTTCCAGGACAATTAAATGATAACAAATTAATCATATCAGAATCACTTTCACTTTCAATCATATTAGAAAGAGTCATTACTGGAGTTATTTATTTCTTTTCTTTTTCTGGATCTAGGATGAAAGTCAAAGTCAAAGTCACTCAGTTGTGTCCGACTCTTTGCGATCCCATGGACTATACAGTCCCTGGAATTCTCTAGGCCAGAATACTGGAGTGGGTAGCCTTTCCCTTCTCCAATGGATCTTCTCGGTCCAGGGATTGAACTGGGGTCTCCTGCACTGCAGGCACATTCTTTACCAACTGAGCTATCAGGGAAGCCATAGGATATCCATTTCTAAATTTCACTGGTTCTGCCTCCAATTCTGGGGTTACAGTTCCCTTGTAAATTCAGAACTTCTTGACATCTACCTCAACATCTAATAAAGGGTACTGAGGTCTAGGTGTGACCCCAGAGTGATTTCAGAAAGATGAAGTTGGTCTTCAGTAGTGGTACAGATGCTGTATCAGAAAGTTGGGCATCTCCATCAGTGTTAACTCTGGCTCAGACATGTCATCCTCCAATTAATATAGTCCTGGTCATTTTCTGTTTCCTCTCCATCCCCCCCCCCCCACTCCTTGTCTCTCTTTCTCTTTTTCTTTGGCTGTATCAAATCAGATAAGAAAATAAGAAACTTCCAATTCAATCAAGAATACTTGAAAGGAAACATTTTCAGGCTATATATGATGACAGATCTTAACAGCTCCATTCCTCAGTGATCAGTCACTTTGATGTTAGAAAAGAAAAGACAGGAAAAGAGAAAAGAATCTAGGAATGTGAACTGAAACATGAAAATAAGCCTGAATTTTCCTTTTGCTATTTCCCTTCTTCCTTAATAACTCATTCATTTTTGTGTTAAAATATATATAACATGAAATTCGCCACTTTAACCACTGGTAAGCCCACAGTTCTGAGGCATTCAGTACGTTCACAATGCTGTACAATCATTACCACCATTCATCTCCAGAATTTTCTCATCTTGCAAAACTGAAACTCTGTACCCTTTAAATAATAACTCTACCTTTCAATTTTCATTTTCTTAATGGCCAACATATGTCAGTCAGTCAACCTTTTTAGCATTTGCTATCTATTTATCGGATACTGAAGGAACTTGATGCTTTTGCCCTCAGAGAAATGACGCAAAAGACAGAAGGTGGACCAAGACCCTGCTTCACAAGGTCACTCACGGAGCACACCTGACACTTGGGCAGGTGATACAAAGCAGGAGACTGAAAATCATGTTTCAAAGTTCTTGCTGGTAATATATGATGCACAGCTCTTATTCAGGGAAATGTGTATGTTTTTATGGAGAAGGTCATGGCAGCCCACTCCGGTATTCTTGCCTGGAGAATCCCATGGACAGAGGAGCCTAGTGGGCTACAGTCCTTGAGATCGCAGAGTCGGACACGACTGAAGTGACTTAGCCCACGCATGCATGTATTTTTTTAAATGACAGATTCCTTCAAAGAGAAGAAATGGTGTTGTTATTCTAATGTGTTCATCCATCTTTATTTTACAAATCCTCTGGGCTAATTTTAAGCCAACTGAGATAGGCACTGCCTATACCGACGAACATGTTCCTCGAACATGTTGAACCATAAAATCATGTTGGTTATTGTGAATAGAGGTGGGGTTGGAAGTGAGAATCCGTGTCCTTGGGTCTGTGTATGGGCCCCGTGCCCTGCAGCTTTTGATATCTGTCATAGCAAGAGATGACAAATAGCACCTCCACACTTCTAAACTCAGCCTAAGAAGAGGTTAAAGTACAATTGGCCCTTATTAACAAACATTGCATTGCTCTGAAAATTGGTTGCATCACTCACAAACACACACTTCTTATTCACCTTTCTGTCTTGGGAGGTCATTGCAAATACACAGTCCAATTTTTCTTTCTTTAAATGGGAACCAGGTGCTGTTGTTGTTCTTTTAATTGTTGTTCTCATTCTATGGCACCAAAGAGAGAGACACGCTGATATATTCCAAATTGACTACTTGTGTTCTCTCTGCTAGTGATCATTAATTTCAGTTGGACAGTTATTCATGTAGCAATTTGCCACCATGATGACTGAGAAAAAATATTGAAGTGCTAGGCTTTTAAAATGGTAATATGTGGAAAGAGATATAATTCTCTTGAAAAACATATTCCTCAAGTTTTATATTTCATCTCTGGTGATATGAACTATAAAATCATGCTAGCTAGTCCAGACTGTTTTTTATTGAACTCTTGGATGGGGATAACAAGGATGGAATCTTTTTAAAGCTAATTTGGAATACAAATATTTGGGCTTTAGCTATAACACATCTATAGAGATATCTAGAATTTAGGAAGATAACACCAATGAAAATGCATATTTCTTTCGTTCAATTTTCTCATGGAAAATGACATTGATGCCATTTTAAATAGCTGCTGCTGCTTCATGAAATTCTCCACGAAATGATCTCTTTGAGAGGATTTTGTTCAGTGCACTATTTCTGCTGGTGCTTTGAGACTGTTATTGAATTTATATGGAAATGAAAGATGGAGACAGCAGTGCAAAACCAGTGTTTTGCCAACTTGCCTTTGCTCAGCTTCATATAAAGCCATGAGATTGACCTCATTAAGATAGATCTCTCACTGGCTTCTTTCTTGGCCTTCTCCCCAGCCTAAATAACACTGGAACTATCCAGGTCTGAGTCCCTAGACAGCATCTTAATGAACATGGGTCACAGAAACAGAAGGATCTGGATCCTATGGCATGAAGCAATACTGCAGAGGAGTTAAGGTGACCCAAGAGGACTAAAGGTACACCTCTGATTAGAATGGATTTTATCAGATTTTGCTGTCTCTTTGCAACTAGTCCATTTCTTAGGACACTTAACTCCACTTAATTCAGGCCTTGAAATAATCATCTATCTATGCTGGAAGAAAAAAAATCTTTGAAAAAACTTTTTAAGAAAGAATCTTTTTAAGATTTTTTTGATGTGGACCATTTTTAAAATCTCTATTGAGTTTTTTACAATATTGCTTCTGTTTTACATTTTGGGTTTTTTTGGCCACAAGGCATGTGGGAATCTTAGCTTCCCAACCAGGGCTCGAATCTGCACCCTTTGCACTGGAAGGCAAAGTTGTAACCACTGGAAATCCAGGGAAGTCTCTATTGTAGAGAATCTTAATATAAAGAAATAGCTTGGAGAAAAGATATAATATAACATTTCTTATCTTAGAGAGGAAGAAACTGAGACCTAGAATGTTTGGCTATGTATTTGAGCAAAAGCTCACCCTGTGTGCTGATTCTCCATCTATGGAGTTTTTCCTATAAGTCATTTATACAGTTATGCCATGTGTTTGGTGCTTTTCCACAGAAGGCCAATGCTTTTCAAATATAATAGAGACTAGAAAATCTTTTGGTACAAACTACATCCTCAATGCGTTCTTGTTTTAATTCGTTTAAACCATCTTTTACCATCTCTACATTAGCTTCTCCCCAACAAGCAAATCTATAAAATGAAATTCCTCCATCTCATTCTGTCAAATTGAACCACACATTAATTGAAAGCTTAAAGAATTATTGTAATCACTTACTATTTTCCTTTAATGGTTTTCAAATTTTGAAATGAAGCCAAATACCTTTCCCAGAATAAAAAATAGAGTAATTTACAAGTGATAGATATTTGGCAAGATTTGCAGGTAAAATAGATTTTGTAAATGTACATATTTGAGGAAGCTCTCTCATAGGGTTTACTTAAAGACATCACGCTTAAAAGAAAGCTCGAAGCAATATCATGTTCATAAAAACTAAATACTCTCTTAGCTAAGGTACAAGACCTGAATTCATGTTTCAAAATGCTTCTTTCATAGCTGATGCTGTCAGAATTGGCTAAAATTTTACAGTACATTTTTGCAATTATACAATCCTAAAATTTAAAGGGTCATCAAAAGGTCCAATTGTTATTGCTTTACTTAATTTCTCTGTTCCAAAGGTAGTTTCTCAGTTAAGAGATAGCACTACCTATATAAAAAAAAAAAAAAGCAAGGTGCTGACCTGTTATTATCGCTATGTCCCTAAAAGGACATTATTACAAAGAAAATATTTTTTTCTGGAATTTATAGTGGCATCTGGTATTCCCAGAAATAGCCTGAATTTGTAAGACTCTTCCCTCTGTTCCAAAAATAGTCACATTGTGTTACCAAGAGGTCATTTCTGTGTCTCACCCATCAACTTGTTTAAAGATAGTTACATTATGTTTTAGACTCTGCTATGTTCCAGCTACCGGTGCTGAGCACACACATGATCCAGCGCTAACCCTAGTCATCCCTCTGAGGAGTGAGTCGTTATTCACTGCCACTGCACAATTAGGAAACGGAAGCATGTGGGGCTTAGCTGACTTGCCCAAAGTCTCACTGCTACCCATGAGTAGAACTGCAGAAAGAACCTGCTTCTACCCACACCTTACATTCTTCACTCTGCCCTTCTCCACAGCCTCCCCAGCAGATGCATAGCCTGGAGGAAATAAGAAATAATACACTGTGATGATGAGAAGGATATTAGGACCTAGGGAGCCTGCAGAGACAGAGCGTGTGGCCTCAGGGAAGCTTGATGATTTCTGACATATTCTGCCGATAGCAATCCTTGGCCAGTGCCTGATTATTTTGGAAGACTTTTGTTTTCTGTAACATCTAAATCTATCGATCTAGAAGCATGTATCAAAAGCACACTATGTAAAAAGCCCTGTAGGAAGAGTTGCCAGATAAAATACAGCATAAGCAGGTTCACATCCAAATATTTCGATGAGACATACTCATACTAAAAAGTTCTTCACTGTTTATCTGAAATTTACATTTAACTGGGAATCCTGCTTTTTGTTTCATTTCATTTTTGTTAAATCTGGCAACCCTGCCAGTAGGAGATACACGCAGTTGCTTTGGTTCAATTTCCTTTTAATTGCCCCTCTCCTTCTTGGTGAGAAAACCCATAAACTACATGACGTGAGTGTTAGTCACTCAGTCGTGTCTGACTCTGCAACCCGATGGACTGTAACCCCCCAGGCTCCTCTGACCATGTTATTCTCCAGGCAAGAATACTGGAGTGTGTACCCATTCCTTTCTCCAGGGGAACTTCTGGATCCAGGGATCAAACTTGAGTCTCCTGCTTCACAGTCTGAGCCACCGAGGAAGCCACATGAAAATGAAGCCAATAATTCAATGTGATATTTGGTAGCTGCCACATGACTACTGCTTATATTAGATTTATCTTGAAAAGGTGCAAAACTCTTCTCAGAAATTATTTTGAGAACACACAGCCCTCTCCACCCAGATGTCTTTTCAGGCTGAAGTTCCTGAAGTTGCTGTCCTTTTTCACACTGATTCATTCTTTTCATTTAGTCAGTTTAGAGTCAGGGACCCAGAAGAGAGGGGATGGTGAACTCAGAAGAGGAAGTGAAGGAGAGTGCAATAAGGGTGCAGGCAGAGCTAAGAGAAACTAGCAAGGAATAGTGAAGTCCATGAAAGCTAGCAAGCTGGGGAAACACTCCAAGGCAGGAGGTGGAGCCAGACTGTATTTAATGAGAGCTTAGCTATACTGCAGCCATGATATTAAAAGATGCTTGCCCCTTGGAAGAAAAGCTATGACTAACCTAGATAGAATATTAAAAAACAGAGACATTACTTTGCCAACAAAGGTCCATCTAGTCAAAGCTATGGTTTTTCAAGTAGTCGTGAACGGATGTGAGAGTTGGATTATAAAGAAAGCTGAGTGCCGAAGAACTGATGCTTTTGAACTGTGGTGTTGAAGAAGACTCTTGAAAGTCCCTTGTACAGCAAGGAGATCAGTCCTGAATATTCACTGGAAGGACTGATGCTGAAGCTGAAACTCCTGATGTGAAGAACTGACTCATTTGAAAAGACCCTGATGCTGGGGAAGATTGAAGGCAGGAGGAGAAGGGGACAAGAGGGGATAAGATGGTTGGATGGCATCACCAACTCAATGGACCTGAGTTTGAGTAAGCTCTAGAAGTTGGGTATGGACAGGGAAACTTAGCATTCTGCAGTCCTGCTGCTGCTGCTGCTAAGTCACATCAGTTGTGTCTGACTCTATACGACCCCGTAGACAGCAGCCCAACAGGCTCCTCTGTCCCTGGGATTCTTCAGGCAAGATTACTGGAGTAGGTTGCCATTGCCTTCTTCTGTGCTACCATCCATGGGGTCGCAGAGTCAGACATGACTGAGTGACTGAGCTGACTGACTGACTGACTAGCTATAGGAAGGGCTTCTCTTGTGGCTCAGCTGGTAAAGAATCTACCTGCAATGCAGGAGACCTGGATTCTTTCCCTGGGTTGGAAAGATCACCTGGAGAAGGAAAAGACTACCCACTCCAGTATTCTGGCCTAGAGAATTCCATGGGGCTGTATAATCCATGGGGTCCCAAAGAGTCACACATGACTGAGTGACATTCACTTTCACTTCTCTTTATATGTAGGAAAAAACTAAGTCAAAAGCTGGTGAGAAATGCAGCCAATAACCAAATGTGGTCCAGAAGGGCAGGAACCAGGGGAATGAATACCTTGACTTCCCCAACTCTGCACCCTCCTGATGCCGCCCATTGACAAACCCAAGCAGAAGCCAGGATGCAAGAAAAGGTTGCAGTGATTCCATAGGAGTCAGCTTCAGCTTCCAAGTACACAGAGCACAGGGAGAAGAAGGATGAAATAGATCTGAAGGGTTCAGAGCACAGGGAGAAGGATAAAGATCTGAAGGACACAAAGAGAGAATACTTAGCACATTCCATGGAATCATTAAATTTTTTGCACTTTATAAGCATACTGCATATCTGTGTAACATCTGTTGCATCTTGTAATATTTTATTAATATTATTCATTTTTTTCCTTAAGTGGTGCTTCCCAGGTAGTTCTAACTATTGCTTCTTGACCTGCATACAGGTTTCTCAGGAGATAGGTAAGGTGGTCTGGTAGTTCCATCTCTTAAAGAATTTTCCACAGTTTGTTGTGATCCACACAGTCAAAAGCTTTAGTATAGTCAGTGAAGCAGATGTTGATTTTTTTTGGAATTCCCTTGCTTTTTATGTGATCCAAAGAATGTTGGCAATTTGATCTCTGGTTCTGCTGCCTTTTCTAAACCCCGCTTTGTACATCTGGAAGTTCTTGGCTCAACTGGTAAAGAATCTTGCAGTGGTAAAAAATCTGCCTGCCAATGTAGGAGACACAGGAGATGTGAGTTCAATCCCTGGATGGGGGAAGATCCCCAGGAGTAGGGAATGGCAATCCACTCCAGTATTCTTGCCTGGAAAATCCCACAGGAGAGCCAAGCAGGGATACAGTCCATGGGGTTGCAAAGAGCTGGACACAACTGAGTGACTGAGCACAAATCTTTCCCTTAAACTGATGAGTAACCTAACATGTGATTTTGACCATTTCAAGTCTGCCATTACTATCAAGGCAAGTATGGCAAAATGCAACCTGCCAAGTCCTGGGATCCAGTGTCAAAGGAGAAAAACAGAGAAAGAAACAGAATTGTTTGTCTTTGGGATGAGAGAAGGGTTTGTCTGGTGGGAAGCCCACTGAAAGGACAGTAAGGGGAACAAAGCAGGGTCACCTCCTTACAGAAGAACCTACAGAAATGGGCCTGTCCACCTCTTGCCCACTTCCTTGGGAGGCAGCAGCTCATTGGAGATGGGTTGTGGTGTCACACCAACAAAAGCACAATTGTCTTCTCTGATTTTTGTCGGTTTATGACTATGTCCAACATAAACAGATCACATTGCATTTCACAAACTTATTTACTCACAAAATGTATTCCACACATTTTCTTTTTCCACTGAGCCTCTCATAATGTTTGTGCCCCATAGAGCAAGAGAGACACCTAGGAAATAAACATGAATATTGTCCTGAATATTTGAAACTACCCTAAAATCACTTGAGACTTTTTTTTTCACTTAAAGCTTCTTAACTGCTACATATATGCAAAGATCTGTTACATGTTAGAGAAATTAGAGATGTGCTTCTTAATGTCCCCTTAAAAAGAACCATCTGCCTCCTATAGCAGCACTCCATGGACACAGGGATGCAGTACTTGTTGATTAACATTTATTCAAGTCCTCTTAATTAATGTGTATCAGATGGGTATGTCATCACAGAAGCTGACCAAAACTTCTACTTGAATATAATCAGATTGCCGAATAGTAAGATGAAGATTTCTAAAGGAATTACATTTAATTTTGACAAGCATGCGCTATTTTATATGTATATAACTGAATAATTAAAAGCAGGCATTAGGATACATGCTTAATCCCATAAGAGAAGTCTGTGTGTGTGTGTGTGTGTGTGTGTGTGTGTGTGTGTGTGTGTGTGTG
>ML661332.1:2093971-2119462 GCA_007570785.1 Antilocapra americana
GTGTGTGTGTGTGTGTGTGTGTGTGTGTGTGTGTGTGTGTGTGTGTGCATGTGTGCACTCAGTCGCTTTGAAGGGGGCCTGTTAATAATATTTTTTGTATTTCTCCAACACATAGGTTATTGAGTTTCCTAGCATACAACATATTTATAGTAACAGCAAAATGTAGTTGCCAAGAGCCAAGACGCTGGAGTCAGATGCACCTGATTTGCAATTTAGCCACAAGTTGCTTCCCTTTAGCTTTCTCCTTATAGAGGAGCCTCTAAGATGGTCCTCAGTGATTTCTACCCAAGTGGTGTTCAAGCCCTGGCAGAATCCCCATCTTTGTGAGTGGAGTGAGTAGGGGTTCTATTGAACAGAATACATGTGAAGCAATGAGAGGTTACCCTGATATTAGCTTACAATCTCCATCTTGTAGGTTCCTCATCGTACTCTTTCTCCATCAAGTCCTTCCTTTTGGGGGAACTGCAAAACCTCAAGGAGAAGTCAATGTAGCAAGGGCATTAAGCCTGTTTACAACCAAGGGAATGAACTGGGAGTGGGTCTTCTGTGTCCTACCAAGAGCTATGTGAATGGGCTTAAAAGTGGTTTTTACCCAACTAAGCCTCAAAATGACTGCATCCTGGTTAACACCTTGATCACAGCCTTGTAGATATCCTAAACTACTTAAAAGCTTTTGTACAACGAAGGAAACTATAACCAAGGTGAAAAGACAGCCTTCAGAATGGGAGAAAGTAATAGCAAATGTAGCAACTGACAAAGAATTAATCTCAAAAACATACAAGCAACTCCTGCAGCTCAATTCCATAAAAATAAATGACCCAATCAAAAAATGGGCCAAAGGACAGACATTTCTCCAAAGAAGACTTATAGATGGCTAACAAACACATGAAAAGGTGCTCAACATCACTCATTATCAGAGAAATGCAAAGCAAAATCACAATGAGGTACCATCTCACACCAGTCAGCCTACAAACAATAAATGCTGGAGAGGGTGTGGAGAAAAGGGAACCCTCTCTCACTGTTGATGGGAATGTAAATTAGTACAGCCACTATGGAGAACAGTGTGGAGATTCCTTAAAAAACTGGAAATAGAACTGCCATATGACCCAGCAACCCCACTGCTGGGCATACACACTGAGGAAACCAGAATTGAATGAGATGCATGTACCCCAATGTTCATTGCAGCACTGTTTATAACAGCCAGGACATGGAAGCAACCTAGATGTCCATCAACAGGGGAATGGATAAGAAAGCTGTGGTACATATACACAATGGAATATTACTCAGCCATTAAAAAGAATACATTTGAATCAGGTCTAATGAGGTGGATGAAACTGGAGCCTATTATACAGAGTGAAGTAAGTCAGAAAGAAAAACACCAATACAGTATACTAATGCATATATATGGAATTTAGAAAGATGGTAACGGCCCTATATGTGAGACAGCAAAAGAGACACAGATGTATAGAAGTCTTTTGGACTCTATGGGAGAAGGTGAGGGTGGGATGATTTGAGAGAATGACATTGAAACATGTATATTATCATATGTGAAATAGATCGCCAGTCCAGGTTCGATGCATGAGACAGGGTGCTCAGGGCTGGTACACTGGGATGACCCTGAGAGATGAGATGGAGAGGGAGGTGTGAGGGGGGTCCAGGATGGGGAACACATGTACACCCATGGCTGATTCATGTCAATTTATGGCAAAAATCACTACAATACT
Organism: Antilocapra americana; assembly: GCA_007570785.1. NCBI lineage: Eukaryota > Metazoa > Chordata > Mammalia > Artiodactyla > Antilocapridae > Antilocapra > Antilocapra americana. The sequence goes on from ML661332.1 coordinate 2,095,696, forward strand.
GTAAAGTAATTAGCCTCCAATTAAAAAAATAAATTTATTTAAAAAATAGATATCCTGAACTTGACCCAGAACCACCCAGCTACCACACTCCTGGATTCCTGATAATTTGGACATTCTTAAAACTCCCAAACACATGGGTCAAAGTTTTCCCACAGACTTGGCCATTTTGTCTTAAGAAAAGAAAAGCAATACCATAAGTACAATATTCTGCTATAATCCAGTATAATCCAGTGTAATAAAGAACTTAAACTCTGAAAGTACACAGATACGATTTGAATCCCACCTCTGCCACTAAAGAACTGTGCAACTCTGGGCAAGTGTCTTCACCTCCTGACGTTTCAATTTCCTCACCAATAAAACAAAGATAATAATAATGCCTATTTTATCAAGTTGTTGTGGGATTAAATGATATAAAGCACAAAAAAATTCTCCCCCTGAAAGGAAGGCATCCTCTGAATTTCAGTTTATTAGAAATTTCATTGGATAAAACAATAACCAATACATTGCAACTAACAGCTTTCAGTCCAATAAGGAGCATCAGTTCAGTTCAGTTCAGTGGCTCAGTTGTGTCCAACTCTTTGAGATCCCATGGACTGCAACATGCCAGGCTTCCCTGTCCATCACCAATTCCCAGAGCCTGCTCAAACTCATGTCCATCAGGTCAGTGATGCCACTGAACCATCTCATCCTGTCATCCCCTTCTCCCACCTTCAATCTTTCCCAACATCAGGGTCTTTTCAAATGAGTCAGTTCTTTGCATCAGTTCAGTTCAGTTCAGTCACTCAGTTGTGTCCACATCTTTGCAACCCCATGGACTGTAGCATGCCAGGCTTCCCTGTCCATCACCAACTCATGGAGCTTATTCAAACTTATATCCATCGAGTCAGTGATGCCGTCCAACTATCTTATCCTCTGTTGTCCCCTTCTCCTCCCTCCTTCAGTCTTTCCCAGCATCAGGGTCTTTTCTAGTGAGTCAGTTCTTCACATCAGGTGGTCAAAGTACTGGAGTTTCAGCTTCAGCATTAGTCCTTCCAATGAATATTTAGGACTGATTTCCTTTAGGACTGACTGGTTGAATCTCCTGGCAGTCCAAGAGATTCTCAAGAGTCTTCTCTAACACCAGAGTTCAAAAGCATCAATTCTTAGGCATTCAGCTTTCTTTTTAATCCAACTCTCACATGCATACATGACTACTGGAAAAACCATGGCCTTGACTAGAAGGACCTTTGTTGGCAAAGTAATGTCTCTGCTTTTTAATATGCTGTCTAGATTGATCATTGCTTTCCTTCCAAAGAGCAAGCCTCTTTTAATTTCATGGCTGCAGTCACCATCTGCAGTGATTTGGGAGCCCAAGAAAATAAAGTCTTACTGTTTACCCATCTATTGGCCATGAAGTGATGGGACCAGAGGCCATGATCTTAGTTTTCTGAATGTTGAACTTTAAGCCAACTTTTTCACTCTCCTGTTTCACTTTCATCAAGAGACTCTTTAGTTCCTCCTCACTTTCTGCCATAAGGGTGGTGTCATCTGCATATCTGAGGTTATTAGTGTTTCTCCCCACAATCTTGATTCCAGCTTGTGCTTCATCCAGTCCAGCATGTCACATAATGTACTCGGCATATAAGTTAAATAAGCAGGGTGACAGTTTGCAGCCTTGACATACTCCTTTCCCGATTTGGACCAGTCTGTTGTTCCACGTTCCATGTCTATGTGGTCAAAGTATTGGAGTTTCAGCTTCAGCATCAGTCCTTCCAATTAATATTCAGGACTAATTTCCTTTAGGATTGACTGGTTGGATCTCCTTGCAGTCCAAGAGATTCTCAAGAGTCTTCTCCAACACCACAGTTCAAAAGCATCAATTCTTCGGTGCTCAGCTTTCTTTAAAGTCCAACTCTCACATCCTAACATGACTACTGGAAAAGCCATAGCTTTGACTAGACAGACCTTTGTTGGCAAAGTAATGTCTCTGCTTTTTAATATGCTGTCTATGTTGGTCATAACTTTTCTTCCAAGGAGCATAGTACACATAAAAATTGAACTATAAATACTATGAGGTAGTAATGAAATAGTAAGACTATATACAAATGCTTTTGGAGAATAAAGAAAGGAGCAATAAAGACTGTGATGGAAAACTTTCAGTGATTCCTTCTCCAGGGAATCTTCCCAACCCAGGGATCCAAACTCAGGTCTCCAGCATTGCAGGCAGATTCTTTACCATATGAGCCATCAGAGAATCCCATGTACATATTAGCCAGTTACATAAAAAAGCACATACATGGAGTCAAGAGCTAATAAATTATATGCAAAAATGGGAATAAATTTTATGGTAATGAGATTATAGACATTTTCATTTTTCAAAATATTTTTATAGTTGTATGTAACTTTTTCAAAAATAAAAGTCATGTAAAAGCCAAAAAAATATTCTAAAACCACTCTTAAAATATTTCTGTCTGAAGGTCATTCTAATTAATTTATCAAAGTCTTATACCTATCTTACATTTATTATATCTCCCACATCTTAGATGTTTGAAAAAATGAATGGTTGTATAAATGTCTCTGTTAGTCTGGACTTTGCAAAGGTAGACTTCAGAATGAAAGTAATGTGTAAGAATTTTATTAGGGGAAGTGTTTGTGTGAAAGGAAATAGGGAGAGTGTCTGAAAAGGTCAGGGGAGCCATCAGGTCATGAGGGAAGGAGAATGAGAGACCCTGGAGTTGAAGTGACCTGGATGGCCCTGCTGTCTCAGAAAGGTGGGCCAAAAGCCTGGGTACTTCCTGCAGGCAAAGTCAGCTGACAGAGACATCTAGTGTCCTCCAAGAACCCTCATATCCCTGCAGCACTCTGACCTCACAGGAGCAGCCCGTGGGCAGTGTGGCCTTGGGGCACACATGGCTCTAGATTTCAACGCTCAGCATCTGGGGCCCTTGGTCAATTACCTCACTCTTAATAAGAAGCCTGCCAGGTACATTCTCCAGGCTGCCATGGCACCCAGTCATGATTTAAAGAAAGTTATCTGTGTAACATTGTTTCAGCATCAGTCTATCTATCCTGAATGTTTCATAACTACTAGAAGGTAATAATGAAGGGCTGAAAAGTTTCAAAAGTGTTTAAAGTCAAGGGATAGGAGTCTAAATGAGACATACTATTTGGAACTAACAGACCTTTTCTTGATCTATCCCTTTAACCAGCTCCAGCTACCTTATAAACTGGCAGGCAGTTGCCAAGTAGCTCTTCTAGGCCATGTCTTAAACTGAGTACCTACCCATTAGGTTCTATCTGGCATGCTCACAAACCAGTGAGCCATAATGTTTAAATGATGAGTCAAAGGATCTTCTCCAAAGACCCTAGAGATTGTAGAATAGGTGCCAAGTAGTTCAAGATCCAGCTTCTGTTTCTATGACTTGCTGAACAGCCTTAAGGAATGAATATGTTTTCTCTCAGCCTCAGCATCCATAGAAAACTGCAATAACCATTCCTACTTCATCTTCATCATTATAAGGTTTAGTGACAAAATATACTTAAACAGTCAGAACTATACTTAGCACATGTTAGCACTCAACAAGTATTAACCTCCTCTACACACACACACACACACACACACACACACACACACACACACACTTTCATCAGGGCAACTGAATTTTTGCCTCACTGTGGTTTTCAGGAAAAATACAATCTCCTCAGCATCTCCTCTACATCACATTTCTTCAAAATCCATTTGAACGACTCTCTCCCATTTGTCCCAGCCCAAGTTTCTTGTTCCAATCAAGCTGATCTCTTTGGGGATTAAATGTACAGTATTCAGTTTCAACACTGTAACTGCTGCACTCCGTTCTTCCTTCCACTCTGCTTTCACACTCTCATGTTAGTTTTTTATAGAGCCATGTATCTCTCACTTCTCTGAGCTTCTACAGATCCCATAAGAGATATTAAAACCCCGAGTGGACTCTGAATTAAGTCTTATTTAATGAATAGGTCTTCCTTACATTCCAGTTGACCCTATGTGCATGACACAGAGCTATAGGATCTGAAATATCTCTACATGTGACAGTGATTTAAATGTATGGAAAGAATTCAATTTCTACTTGTAATAATCAGCTTACCTGTTGCAGAGGCATGTTTATGAACAGGAGTAATCAGAAGTGATCTCTGAAATAATGTTCTACAACATTACTGCAGTGCTACTATAAATTTAGAAGAAATTAACACAACACTTACAAAGGCACGAATGAATAAATGTGCTTTCAGTGGTTTCAGTGGGACAAAAGAAATGCAAATCTCACAACCACTGATCCAATACAGTATCTCATACTACAGTTTTATTCCAGAACCCAGAAAGAATCCATTCAATCTTTAGACACCTAAAAGAATTAACATCTGAAAACAAACACTGCTTAGCAGACATGCATGTCCAATCAGGACTCACTCAAGACCTCACGTAAAACAAATGGTCTAGACCCAACAACAGCTTATATACTTCTAAATTCAAATGAGCACTCTCAAATGGTCTTATACATTTAAAAGAGCATACTGTCCAATGGAATATTACTTAGCTATAAAAAGGAATGAAATTGGGTCATCTACAAAGGTTTAGATGGGCCTAAAAACTGTTATACAGAGTGAAGTAAGTCAGAAAGAGAAAAACAAATATCATGTATTATATATTAATGCATATACGTGGAATCTAGAAAAATGGTACAGATGAACCTATTTGCAAAGCAGAAATAGTGACACAGATGTAGAGAACAAACATGTGGACACCAAGAGAGGAAAGAGAGGGAGGGATGAACTGGGAGATTGGGGCTGACATATACACACTACTCAGATAACTAATGATAATGGACTGTGTAGCACAGGGTACTCTACTCAGTCCTCTGTGGTGACCTACATGGGAAGGAAATCCCTAAAAGAGGGGATGTATGTGTACATATAGATGATTCACTGTGCTTCACAGCAGAAACTAACACAACATTATAAAGAAACTATACTCCAATAAAAATTTAAAAAATAAAAAAGAACATACTGTCCAAGGGAAATTATATTTATGTACAGAAAAGAGATAATACAGCAGGAGAGTCCACTTGCCACATTGGTACCAGTCAATAAATGATGAAATGGGGGTATGATGTGACATTTTATTATCAGTGTCCATTGCAAGGGTCTTGTCTGAGGAAGTATATGGAACGAGAGGCCACCCTAGAGGGAAGGGGTTTATCTCTTTAACTTGGGATTTACTCTATGTCCGTTCATTACCTCCTAAGATAAAGAAAACGTATTTCCATCAATCAGAGAAGGAAGTGCTGGAGGAGGAGATAGGTGACTGGCACAATAGGTGTAATGACAGCACTGGGAAGAAAAGTGGGCAGGGGGTACCTCTGCCCAAGACAAGCCCCTCTGGGGGAAGGGAGGAGAGTGTGCCTGAGCAAAGAGCTGGACAAGAGAGGTCTGAAGCCCTGTGGTCTGCTGTTAAAAAGATAACCACTGGGGCTCTTACAAAGATGAAAAGTAGTGTCCGGATGCTGCCTTAAGTTCCTGTATAGACAAATAAGCAGACTATGAAATCCAAATTCAACATCTCAAGGGGAGTTGTCTAAGTAGCAAGACTTTCCATGCCCTACTGGTTTTCCTTCAGAATCGGTTTCACTTGTTCTAGAATTTCAAAAAGAGAACAACTCATGATATTGAATGCCCCTTCAGGTTGGCTGTCTTTTGCTCTCTGGCCTTCATTATCTGGGCAAAGCGAAGAAGAAGTTGCAAACACAGGAACTGTTTCTTAAGGAGGGGAGCTTAGGAGAGGAGCACGGAGGAGGGGGCAAGGAAAGTCCTTCCAATGGCCATTCTGTTTCGCTTTCCACAGCGGAACTTTTTTTTTTTCACCATTTATCCCAACTGACAAGTACAAGCACTGTGGGCCCTAAGTGAATGTGAATATTGTCACAAGGAATTGGGCTAACGGGAGGCATGTGCAGCTCCGTTGCCACCGCAGTCTGGTGGGGGCCCGGCTGCCGACGTGGCGGGAGGCTGGTGGGCAGACGCCCCCCCCCGGAAGCAGCCTCACATACTGTGTGCATCACGAACAACCATGAAAACAGTCACAATGAATCAGCTGTGCTGCAGAGAGGCTCCTTGGAACCTTCACATTCGATTTCCATCTAGCTGACATCCGCAGGTTGTAGTCAGCGGCTCGATTAAGCAGAGATTCGGGACCAACCCGTGAGTCCCCCAGGCCGGTGGGGACCGCACTGTGCCCAGCCGAGGCACTGGTTTGAATGGTGTTTAAAAGAGAGCTCAAGGATAGTCCAGTGTCTGCAAAGGGGTAAGAGCTTTCATTTTAAGAGGTAGGTGTGTACAGTGCCTGCTTTCTCACCTCTCCAACAAAAAAACAGTTGCTAGAAGGAGTCTGGGAGCTTCCAGAATGAGAGAGATCCATTCAGCGAGGAATTCCAATACAAATACCAGTTGAGAAAAGGAGCTAATCCATCTTGACAACGTGTTGTCACTGCGGAGTTGCAAAAAGGAATTACATATAAATACGACTTTAAAAATTAGAGGCCCCACAATTTAGCAGCTTAAGTTTGCTTCAAAGGGACAGCAGGGGAGCAGCAGGACCTTTCAGGTGACAGCTTGGAATTTGCTGGTTCTCCGATGGGCACAGGTACTGGTCTGACGGTAACATGAGCTTTCCAACTTGTTTCAAGCTGAAGTATTATGAAAAGGTAAATTATGTTTTGTATTCATGACTGAAAGCATTTTACTTTAAAGCCAGTGCGGCTGACGCTGTCAAGGTAGAGATTCAAGTTTTATGTACAATGCCTGCAGCCCAGCCGATATGAGTGAGGCAACATGACAGCCTGTAATAAGTAATTTTTATACAGTTACATTTATCACTCAAGTAGGCTCGGCAATATTAAACACAGACCTTAAAATACTGCCAAGGAGGAAGACAGGGGCTGGAGGCCATGGGGCCTTTCCCCACTCTGAGAGCAAGTGTGGTTGTAGGTTTGGGTTCTTTTTAAATTATTTTCCAGAGTGAATTCCTGTTAATGTGGCACTTTTTAAGATATGCGTCCAAATGCTTTCCAACTGTTAATATATCACTAAGAGGTTAAGAATGAAATAACCCCATTTGGCCCAAAGGATGTTATTTCAGGCTTTAATGAATTAGATATTGCTACCATTTTCAGGTGGAAATCAATGGCCTCAATTAACAAATTTCCACCAACCCAAATATTTACAAAATGGAAGCCTCCGAGTCTTCAGTTTCTGCTGCATTATTCCTTTGTTTCCCCTAAAGCTGTTCCCTTTTCGTTCTTCATTAGCATTTCATTGTTGCTAAAGCCACAAGGCCAGCTATGTCTCTGCAACAGCATGAGACTTTCATGCCTTCAAAGCGGACAGCTTGGATATTCTTTCTCTAGGATTTGCTGTGGAGTAGAATCTTGCTTTTTATCAGTTGTTCACATGTGCTTACAGTTGGGGAGACAGGAATTTATCTAATTGCTTTATCTGGAAAACATATATATGTAAGTATATACATACATGAATCAGGAAAAATATATTTAACTGCATGTATATATGTATGTGTATATATATATTATATATACTAATATATGTAAATAAAACAGGATCAGTATATATATATATATATATATATATATATACACACACACACATTTTTATGTATAGGTGTGTATAAGTTAGTACTTTTCAGATTGAATATATGTGTCAAAAAAAGTATAATTTAACACAGTATGCCACTCAGGAATTTTAAGCACATTTATGCATTTTTACTCATTTAATCCTCCTATTATCTTCATAAAGTCAGTAGTATTTTTTAACTATGAATCTATTCCATAGAACAAGTAAAGTATAGCAAGGTTAAGCAATTTTTGAAAGTCACACATTCACACCAGGTATGATGAATTCTGGCAGTCTGACTTAGCACTGGCAGTATAACCACTATGCTAAACTGCCTTTAAAAACAAAATGTAAAGGGGAAAGAGGCTCTAGCAAAATAAATATATGTGTTCATTCCTTTCAGCTGAATTCAGTTCAGTCCCTCAGCTGTGTCTGATTCTTTGTAACCCCATGAATCGCAGCACATCAGGCTTCCCTGTCCATTACCAACTCTTGGAGTCTACCCAAACCCATGTCCATCAGGTCGGTGATGCCATCCAGCCATCTCATCCTCTGTCGTCCCCTTCTCCTCCTGCCTCCAATCCGTCTCAGCAGTAAGGTCTTTTCCAACGAGTCAGCTCTTTGCATGAGGTGGCCAAAGTATTGGAGTTTCAGCTTCAACATGAGTCCTTCCAATGAATTAGGCAGAGGAAACTTCATTCACTGAGAGAAACTACATTTGCATCAATTTGTACTTATCCATCAGAATATGGGGGGTGCTTTTTTAAAGCATTGACTTTTCTTTTTTGGTTGTCTATAAAGAAAGCAAATTTAAAAAGAAAAGTACCTTTCCCCCAAACCCTAGCTGAAACAAGTTAAAGTGAGTTAGTTTGGATTCATTTGAACTCTGAGGCCAAAATTCCTTTGACATGTGCAGCCAGGATTCAACCAGTCTTCCAGGGTGTTTCCTAATCATGTAGCTATTCCACAAACACCTGTGTTGAATGCCTTATATGCCAGGCACTGTGCTAGGACCCAGAGGAAAAGGGCAGGAACGTGACTGAACATAATTCGACTCACATAGGATTTATATAGTGTTGTTGGCCCAATGTATTTTATGACTATATTGGATAATGAGGACACACAGATAAAACAGGCATGGTTCCTGCCATGTGAAAGCCAGCATCTACTACTGGGAGGCAGATACAAAAATAAATAAGTGCTTGGAGTGTTAAAATTGTGATGAGCCAACTCTTTGGGAAAGACTTTGATCCTGGAAAAGATTGAAGGCAAAAGGAGAAGGGGGAGGCAGAGAATGAGATGGTTAGATAGTATCACCAGCTCAATGGACATGAATTTGAGCAAACTCTGGGAGATAGTGGAGGACAGGAAAGCCTGGAGTGCTACATTCCGTGGGGTCTCAAGGAGTCAGACAGGATTTTGCTACTGAACAACAGTGTTAAAATTACTCTGTCAAGTATATGTACAGTGGATCACAAGATTAAAGAAACTTGGTTTTATTGAGTACTGGGGCCATTTGTCTCTTATCCTCCAACTCCAAAGCAATCTGTCATCCAAAATCGCAAATACATATTTGAAAGATATAAATAATTATATTTTTCTTATTTGAGCTCATTAAACCAAGATGATGGAATCTGAACAATTTATCAGTTTGAATTCTTAAATATACTGCCACTCATGGGAATTACACCTACCATCTTTAGGCCACCTCTGTACATATTGGAAGGGGAAAAAAAAGACATGGACTCTGGAAACTTTTGAATGACAGCTAGAACTACCATTCCTCTACATACAGGGAGACTAGATCAAAGAAGTCAAGTCTCCATTCTGATTTTATCTAACCCAGAAAGAACTTTTGGAAACAAAGCTAATGTGTGAATCAGTTTTTTCTGATGTTTGTGTGGAGACAGGGAAGAAATTCAACCAGCTGGTTTTGTCTGTGGGCTTAGCCTGCTTGGTTATTTAATGTGACTCCAATAGCTCTGGAGCAGTGATTCACAACCTGGGTGATTCTGCCTCCCAGGGACCTTCAGCAATGCCTGGAGACATTTGGTTGTCAAACTTGGGGGGTTGTTACTGGCCTTCAATGGGCAGTGGCCCAGTCTTACTGATAAACACCCTAAAATGCTCAGGACAGCCCCACAACAAAGAATTCTATGGCCTGAATATCAATAGTGTCAAGTTTGAGAAACCCTCCTCTACAGACAGAACAGATCTGGAAATAATTTGGATTCCTACTATCTCCAAACAGAGCACATAGACAAGTGCTGCTGACCACCAAGGGCTTCAGCTCAAGTGCTGTCACATGGCCTCTCTTGGACCTCCGGGGAGGGCTGCAAGAAAGTGGTCAGAGAGCAGGAAATGGCTTCTAATTAGTAGTGTCCTCACAGGATACAACTGCAAAAGACAATTTCCTGTCCCCTTATTTGATGGGAAGATTAATCTCTTACCGAATTCCAGATGAGGAAGATTTTCAAAAGTTTCAAATAGCAAGAGTGTAGCCGTAGAGAAGGCAATTATGTGCAATTTGTACAGTGTTCAACAATCAAAATGTAAATCCGATGAGTTTATTGCAGTAAATGCATACGGCATGTTTACCTTAAAGAGCATCAGGCTGTAGAAATTCTAATGGATTCTGAGAGTTGGGAAGAATTATCTTTTCATATTGCAATTTTTATCTGTGAGATGAAAAGAGAAAATAAGACAAGAAATTTACTTCTAGGGAACTATTATCTGTGAGTTTTTTTTTTTTTTTCCTGATAAGGAGCCATATAGGTATGGGGCTTTGAAGAGATGGCGATTTGATAATTTCAGTGTTCTAGGCAGACTTATCTGCACAGAAACAATTAATTTTGTTGCATCCACAGTGTTTTGTACAACATCTAAAATGCGATCAGCTCCTCAACAAACGTTCTTTCCCTGTCATATAATAATGTATATACCTAATGCACTGTTTGATTTTGGTATTCATTTTCTGGGTCAAAAAAGCTACCCAGAACTTTAAGATCAAAAAGGCTTTGCTAAGTTTCACAGGAAAACAAAAACCTAGCTTTAGTCTCTTCTTACATATACAACAGCCAGCTCAGTTTGGCAGGGTAGGCATTCAACAAATAGCATGTTCTTTTTAATCCTTTCCCTCCTTTTCCCATAAGCTACAGAAAGCTTTTCTTCTTCTCCCTTGTTGAAACTTCCAGATCCAAAATAAAAAGACTGGGATACTTATATAATGGGATAGTCTACAGTAAATATATTCTGATTCAAATACCAATCTCCTGGAAGCATATTAGTTTATTGTGATTTTGCAATAAGATGGCAGAATAAAAATTCAGAATACCAAGCAATGCTGATTTTGTTGTCTCTTTCTCTCTAAAACCTTAGAGCCTACTCACCCAGACACAAGTAAGAACACACAGCAAGATTGAGCCTGCTTCTAATTTGATCAATCCTTCTCCTGAAATTATCAGCTAGATGCCTTTAGCATCCTTACTGGAGAGTCCACTCTAGTGTATGCATATGAGACAGAAGGACTGTTCATGACTGGCTGGTGATGCATGCCCCTTGAAATAGTGCTGGCAGCACCTGACCAGATCAGTTCACCGTCGCATGGCCACTCACCTGATGGAGCTTAGTCCAGCTGCTATCCATGACATACAACTTCCAGCTCACACCACAACTGCAGTGAAATGTGATGCCGTGAGCTGGTCAAAGCACCTGGAAGCTGAATTCTACTCTAGGGAGCATCTGAATATCTCTTTATGTCATTTAAGTGACTAATAGTAGTTATTATTCTGAGGAAACTTGTTGCAGGTGAAATAGCTCTTGAGAGATTTTATAGTGATCAGAAAAGATCATGGAATTAGGCTAATGTTAAATATGAAGTGCATAGTGCTGCTAATGATGGGAAGTGTGAATTCTCATCATTTTTAAAAGCTTTTGTAGGAGGAAAACTTGTGACTATTATATCTCACTCTTTTTCATTATGGATAACCAAGTTCCCTGGTTTGAAATCCTTTGCCCTTTCCAATATCTCCTATAATATAGCTAGCACTTATAAACAGAAAACCAGGGTTTATCTGTGGAATTTATTGTATTAATACAGCTTTTGTGGAGGACAATTTGGCATTATCTATAAAAAAAATACACCATGGCAACCTAATTTTTAGTTGTATATCCTATAAATAGACTTGCTTACATACAAAATGACCAAAAAAAAAAAACCCTGCAAAGAGGTTATTTGTTTGCAGAATAGGAAACAATCCAAGTGTTCACCAATAATGAATGATTAAATAAACTGTAATACACCACAAAATAGAATGGAATACTATGCAGCTATATAAAAGACAAAGAAAGCTATGTTAATATGGGAAGATATTCAGATCTCTATGATATATTGTTAGGAGGGGAAAAGTAAGATATAGACAAAATATGTACTTTGTGTAAAAAAGGAAATTCACAAGAATCTATATATGTATTAGAATCTATGTGTGTATTTTCTTTTATATACTAGAAGTATATACAAGAACCTAACATAAGTGATTATCTATAAAAAGCAGTGGGGACAAGAGCAGTTATGTGAGCAACCTTCTTCATGAATATTTGATTATATTTGTTTCTTCTTAGACCACATGACTATACTACTGAGTTAAAAACAAATACAAACATTTTGAAAAATAAAAAAATATAAAAAGAATTTCCATGAAGCAAAAACAGATTTATCATTTGTTTTAGAAAGGTTGCTTGCTACCTATATAAAAATCATTCACAGGAAATATAATCTGAGACTTCTGGCTTCTGGTCCACCATGCAAGGAGCTTAGATGTTGCTATTGCATCATATCAACAAGCAAAAAGCTGAAAAAAAGAAAATGAACATATGAACAACTCTTCTTAGATCCACAAGAGAGAAAGGTGTGACAGAGAAAACAATTGCTCCCGGAAAGGAAGAAACTGACAAGTGGATACAGAGAATCATAATCCACAAGAGCAGAAAGTTCTGCAGGAACCAGTACAGGGATAGGAAGATCTGAAGTGTAATTGACAAGTTGCTAGAGGTTCAGTGTAAATAATTCTGAGAGTTAAACACTCCTGGCACTAAGTCATTGGCAGGGTGAGGGCAGATTTTCATGAGTTTTACCTACTAAAGCTCTACCAGATTTTCACAGTGAATAGCCAAGAAAAATCAACTTGTACTTCTGGCAAGAAGAGGGGGAAAGGAGTCATTTTGAGGTACACTAGATCATTCTGTCCTTCTTAACAAGTTTTGTCCTCAAGAGAAGCTATTTAACCAGAACGTAACCTGCTGGGGTTCTATCAGAGCCTAACTCACCCAGGGGAAAGGAAATAGCCAGCTCCGGAACATTGAACCTTCCACATGGAAGAAAGGAAATACCAAATTCCAGCCCCACTTTGTTCCACCCAAGGAAAGCAAAAAATCTGAAAAGTACACGTGAAGTTCATAGTCCAGAGGCAAAGGTTCACTTACAGGTCAAGACTTAATCATAAGTCTATTGAATATTTGCCTTCACCTCATATCTCATACCACAATCCTTAAGGCCTATTTTCAGCAGTTTTTGTTTTAACTCAGTACCCTGTATCCAGCAATCAAGAAAAAATTATAAGACATACTAAAAGATAAAAAGTGACATTTTGAGAGGAAACATCAATCAGATCCATATTTTAAAACAACTATGAGTAAGACAGTAGGGGCTCTATTGGATAAAGCAGATAACATGCAAGAGCAGATGAGCAATGTAAGAAGAGGAATACACATGCCAAGAAAGAACCAAAAAGAAAGTCTCAAGATCAAAAGCACTGCAGCAGAAATGAAGAATGTCTTTGACAGACTTATCAGTAAACTGAACATGGTTGAGGAAAGACTCTCTGAACTTGTAGATATCTCAAAAACTGAAAAGCAAAGGGAAAAAGAGACTGAAAAAAAAAACAGGATAGAATAAGAACTGAGGAACAACTACAAAAGGTGTAACGTATGGGTAATGAGAATATCTAAAGAAGAAAGAGAAGTAAGAGAGAAAGAAACAGAAGAAATAATGAAACAATGAAGTCTTGAGATTTTCCCCCAAATCAATATCAGAAAACAAGCCACAGATCTAGGAAGCCCAGAGAACAATAATCAGGATAAATGCAACAACAACAAAAAAATGTTTTCAGTAACAGACACTGTTCTTAAGCATATCATTTCAAACCACAGAGATTAAAAAATAAAGAAAAATTCCTGAAAGAAGCCAGAGGGAAAAAACACCTTACCTCTAGCAGAACAAGATAAGAATCACTTTCAACTTCTCAGAAATCATGCAAGCAAGGAAAAAGTAGAGTGAAATACTTAGTACTAAAAGAAAAAAAAAACCAACCTAGAGTTCCGTACTCTGTAAGATTATCCTCTAAAAATGAAGAAGAAAACAAGACTTTCTCTGACAGATGAAACTTGATAGAATCAGTTGTTAGTAGACCTGCCTTATAAGAAACTTTAAAGTCACAAAAGGCAGAGAAAGAGCGACAGACAAAAATAAGAACAAAAAACAAACAGCAAATAAAAAATTGTAACAAATATGTTGTTGGTCAGTTGCTAAGTCGAGTTCAGCTCTTTGCAATCCCATGGACTGCAGTATGCCAGGCTTCCCTGTCCTTGACTGTCTCCTGCAGTTTGCTCAAACTCATGTCAATTGAGTTGGTGAGGCCATCCAACCATCTCATCCTCTGTCACCCTCTCCTCCTATCTTCAATCTTTCCCAGCATCAGGGTCTTTTCCAATGAGTCAGCTCTTCCCATCAGGTGGCCAACATACTGGAGTTTCAGCTTCAGCATCAGTCCTTCCAATGAATATTCAGAGTTGAGTTCCTTTAGGATTGACTAGTTTGATCTCTCATGAGAATCCCTTAGACAAATGGTAGATATTAATCCAACTATATCAGTAATCACTTTGAATATCAATGACCTAAATGCACCCATAGAAAGTCAGAGATTGTCAAAGTGGATCAGAAACACTACCCAACTATATGCTGTCTGCACGAAGTCCACAGATTTATATCGATTAAAAATAAAGGGATAGAGAAAGATATTCCATGCCAACATTAATCAAAAGAAAGCAGGAGTAGCTAAATTAATCCCATACAGAGCAGATATTAGAGCCAGAAAGGTTATCAGGGATAAAAAGGGGGCATTCTATAACAATAAAGGGATCAATTCTCCAAGAAGATATAACAATCCTTAATATGTATGTTTTTAGCAATAGAGTGTCAAAATATGTGAGGCAAAAATTTGATAGAATTGCAAGGAGAAATACATGAATCCACTATTACAGCTGGAGACTTCAAAACCTTCTATCAGAAATGGACAGATACAGCAGGTAGAAAATCAATAAAGACATAGTTCAGTTCAATAACACCATCAGTCAATTTAATACAATGGACATCTCTAGACTACTCTATCCAACAACAGAAGAATATATATTCTTTGCAAGCTCACATACAAAACAGATCACATTTTGATGAATGAGATCTATTTTGATGAATACATGGCCATAAAATACATGTTAACAAAGTTAAATGAATAAAAATTATACAATATCAGATATAAAAGCACGATGCAATTAAACTAAAAATCAGTAGAAGATAGTTGCAAAATTCCAAAATCCTGGAGAATTAAACAACACATTTCTAAATAATACATGAATCAACAAGAATCAACAACAACAATAATCTCAAGAGGAAGTAAAAGAAAATCTTGAACTAAGTAAAAATGAAAAAAGATTTTTTAAAAAATTTGTGGTTTGCTCTATAAACAGTACTTAAAGGGAAACTGACAGCACTGAATGCATATATTAGAAAAGAAGAAAGATCAAAAGTCAATCATCTAAGCTTTCACCTTAGGAAACTAGAAAAAAAGAGCAAACTCAGTCCAAAGTAAGAAGAAAAAAAAAAAGAAAGAGTAATAAAAAGTTAAAGCAGAAATCAATGAAATTGAAAACAGGAAATCAATAGAGAAAATCAGCAAAACTAAAAGTCAACTCTTAGAAAAGGTAAAAAAAAAATCCATAAATCTCTAGACAGGCTAACTAAGAAAATAAGAAAGAGGACACAGATGACTCAATATCAGAAATTAAAAAGGGGACATCATTATAAACCCCATGGATATTAAATGGAAAATCAAGGAATATTATGAACAACTCTATACCCGCAAATTTGATAATGTAGATGAAATGGACCAGTTTCTTTAAGGGCACAATTTGCCAAAACTCAGAGAAGAAGAATTAGACAATTTTAATCAGCTGGTCTCATCTACTAAAGAAACGGAGTCAATAATTAATAACCTTCCAAAAACAGAAAGCGCCAGATCTAGATGAGATTGCTAGTGAGTTCTAACAAACATTTAACATATTATACCAGTTCTTCATAACCTTTTTCAAAAGATAGAAGCAGAGGGAACACTTTCCAACTCATTTTATGAAGCCTACATTATCCTCATACCAAAACCAAACAAGGACATTTCAAAAAAAAAGAAAACAACAAAACAATATCTCTTGTGAACATAGATGTAAAAGTTCTAACAAAACATTGAAAAATCAATAAATGTAATCCATCACATTAACAGGCTAAAAAAGAACAAACACATAATCATATCAATAGATGAAGAAAAGCATCTAACAAACTCAAATGCTCACAAATTAGGGATGGAGGGCAACTTCTTCAACTTGATAAAGACTGTCTACACAAAGCATACAGTTAACATTATACTTAACGGTGAGAAACTGTTTTCCTGCTAAGTTCAAGTACAAGGCAATGATGTCCCATAACAGCACTCCTTTACAACATCGTAGTAAAAGTCCTAAGTAATGCAGTAAGGCAAGAGAAAGAAATAAAAGGTATATAGATTGTGATGGAAGAAATACAACTCTCTTTGTTCACAGATGACATGAATATCTGTAACGAAAATCCAAAGGAATGGACAAAAAAAATCCTTGACCTAATGAGCAATTAGGTTACAAGGTTAACACACAAAAGTCAAACACTTTCTTATACCCTAGCGATGAACGAGTAGAATTTGAAATTAAAACCTTAATACCATTTATATTAGCACTTCCAAAATATGAAATATTTAGGTATAACACTAATGAAATATGTATAAGATCTTTATGAAGAAAACTACAAAGCTCTGACGAAATATCAAAGAACTAAGAAAGAATGCATGTTCTTTGATAGTAGACCTAATATTGTCAAGATATCAGTTCTTCCCAACTTAATCTATAGATTCAATGAAATCCCAATAAAAATCTTTGTAAGTTATTTTGAAGATATTGACAAACTGACTCTAAATTAACATTGAGAGACAAAAGACCCAAAATAACACAATAATGAAGAAGAAAGTTGGAGGACTGACACAACCCAACTAACTATACAGTCACCCTAATCAAGATAGTGTGGTTTTGGTAAAAAAAAATAGAAATAGAACAATGGAACACAGAGAGAGCCTAGGAACAGACCCACATAAATGTAGTCAACTGATTTTTTACAAAGGAGTAAAGCAAATACAATGGAGCAAAAATAGTTTTTTTTTTTCCAAAAAATGATGCAAAAACTGGGCAGTCACATGCAGAAAACAGATCTAGACACAGACCTTTTGCCCTTCACAGAAATTAATGCAAAATAGATCACAGACTAAATATGAAATGTGAAACAATAAAGCTACCAAAGGATAACATAGGAAAAAATCCAGCAAACCATAGGTTTGGTAATGAATTTTTAGATACAACGTAAAAATCATAATCCATCAAAGAAAGAATTGATAAGCTGGACTTCACAAAATTAAAAATTTCTCTCTGTGAAATACATGGTCAATAGAATGAAAGGCTAGTAGAAAATCTTTGCAAAAGGCACATCTGATAAACTAATGTTATCTAAAATATGCAAATAAATGTTAAAACCCAACAATAAGAAACAAACAACTTGATATGAAAATTAACCAAAGGTTTTAACAGTCAGCTTCTCAAAGAAGACATAAAGATAGTAAATATGCATATGAATGCTCCATATCATATGACACCAGGGAAATGCAAATTAAAACAACAGTGAGATACCATTGGACACCTATTAGAATGACCAAACTCAGGAAACTGACAACACTAAACACTGACAAGTGGAACAGCACAAACTATTCATTGCTGGCAGGAATGTAAAACGGTGTAGCCACTTCGGAAGAAAGTATCACAAGTTTCTCACAAGTTTCTTACAAAATCTAAACATACTCTTCCTATACAATCCAACAGTTGTACTCCTTGCTATTTTCCAAAATGATGTGAAATTTTCTGTCCACACCAAAACTTACACACAGATATTTATAGCAGCTTTATTAATCATTGTCAAAACTTGGAAGCACCCAAGATGTCCTTCAATAGGTTAACAGATAAATAAACATCCAAACTATAAAATATTATTCAATACTAAAAAGAAATGAGCTATCAAAACTATCATAAGAAGACATGGGGGAAACTTAAATCCACATCGCTAAATGAAAAATATCAGTCTGAAACCAAACCTATTGTTTCAAATATATGACATTCTGGAAAGGGCAAAACTATGAAGACAGCAAAAAACATCTGTGGTTGCTAGGGGTTAGTGGGGAGAGAGATAAGGATGAATGAACAAACATAGAGGATTTTTAATGCTGTGAAAATACTTTTTATGATACCATAATGATGAATACATGTCATTATACATTTGTCCAAATCTAAAGAATGTACTAGACCAAGAGTGAACCCTAATGTAGATTATAGACTCTTAGTGATAATGATGTGTCAATGTAGATTCATCAGTCGTAGCTAATATACTACTCCGGTGGGGGATGTTGATCATGGGGAAGGCTATTCATGTGTGGGTACAGGGAATAAGGGGAAATCAATATACCTCTCATGCAATTTTGCTGTGAACCTAAAAGTGCTCTGAAAAACTGTCTTTTTAAAAAAATTACTCACGTTAAAGCTCAATGCTTAATTGCACTACTATTCTCAAGCTGAACTTATAATTTAAGACAACTTATGCCTTAAACTTCTGTGTTTCCCAGTTGCTCCAGCCCTACACACACACACACACACACACACACACACTACTAGCCCTAATAATAGAATTTTAGCCACATTGGTAAGACAGTTCTGGGCTTTTCAGATGGCTAGCCCACACCACTCCCCATGATCTCAGCTCTCATACCTCTAGAAAATAATGGGGAAACCACTTGAGAAATATTTAACTTCCAGAGAGTCAGGTTATCTACAAATTTTGATTTTGTGTCTATAATCATTTTCCTTCTCCTCTTGTATATTCTCTTTGCTTTACTCTGACATAAATGAAAGTTGTGAGGCTTAAGATATACCTAGGTTTGAAAAGCAATGTGTGGCTCTGACCTTGGACGTAAACTAGATTCTCCCTCTGCTCGGAGGACAGTTTCTCCCTCTATGAAGTGGGAATAAGAGGCACCAGAGGATGCTTAGGACAGTGCAATGCCTGGCATATAATAAGCATAAGGTTACTTGACCTGTTCTCTGCCTCTTTTCGTCTCTTCTTCCATAAATACTGAATTGGTTATAAGATATCCAGAATTAGCACCCATTAAAATACATTGCTGCTTTTCCATTTCTAAACTGTCAAACAATCATTATATCAAGATATGAGGTCCCACGTAGCCAGTGCTCTGCTTGGTGCCCTTCAGATGAGATCAGTTTGTTTTAAACCCTTTCACTATCCATCACTATCTTATATATTTGCACATTTCACCTCCCTTGCAGTTCTAGAACATCCCCAGAAAATTTACTTGGGATCAAACTCAAAGTTCCCAGAAGTCTGCCTTAGTTTAGAAAAGTTACAAAGAACTTCCCTCATAGCTCAGTTGGTAAAGAATCTGCATGCAATGCAGGAGACGTGGGTTTGATTCCTGGGTTGGGAAGATCCCTTGGAAAAGGAAATGGCAACCTACTCCAGTATTCTTGCCTAGAGAATCCCATGGACAGAGGAACCTGGCAGGCTACCGTCTATGGGTTTGCAAGAGTCAGACACAACTTAGCGACAAACAGAAAGCCAGGTGAGCTAGACATGGTGCTCAAGATGGTTTCAGTTCAAGCCAAAGACACTAAAACTCTACCACTGTAGTTCATGAACACCTATTGGACGGAAAGTGTATTGCACCATGGCTACCTGGGAAGGGGCAGAATCAGGAAATCTTAAATTGTCTACATTGCCCCAAGCCAGTTTTGAATCTTCCAAGGAGAGTGAATGCCAGGACCTCCTCACTCCTTTTCTCCCTACATTCCTACCATCTGTGCCACCTCTTCTGAAGGCCCTCTAATGTCTTAAGGTTGCTTCGACCCTCAAGAAGCAGATGAAAATATGGAATGACAAAAACAGCCACTAATCACTCAAGCCAGAATGAGGAATGATGTGAGGATATTTTCTGTTGTCAGACCAAGCAGTGTACTAGGCAATGGATACGTTTCTTCTAAGCTAAAACAACTCAGTCAGAAACATAACCAAAGTAATCTCACCTACCATTTTAATCCAGTTACTTCAGTCATTCAAACAATAAAATTATCTCAGCTGTGGTGAAATCTAATTGATGTTATGGCAATTAAGCTTTAAACACCCTTCTCAATCAGTCATAGAAACTGGAACTCTGTATTCCCCTCAGTAGTCAAACTTTTAAAGACTAATTGTTGGCTTTAAACCATACTAAAATAAGGGGCCAGTAATAAATATATCTTATTTCTGGCTCAGCCAACTACATGCCTAACCAGGTAAACTGCTTGGCACCAGTCTTCCCAACTTTAAAAAAAAAAATGTTGTTAAGACATTAAGGACAGATTAATTATGATAATTGAGATAATAACAATGAACTTAATTCTCCCTCTGCTTTGAGGAGTAACTATACATCAGCCCCTGTTTTCCTACCCAGTGGGCAATGGCTAACTTATAAACTTGGCCACACTAGCTTCAGTTATCAGACCTCAATTTCTGCTTGAAGAATAGACAAAAATCAGATCCAATAATAAGTACAAGTGTTATGGGAGAAATCAATGTTTGCTAATGCTTTTAGATCTTGATTGAAAACTGCCTAGGGGAGAACATTTTTTAATAATTATGTTTGCATTCTGTTCACATAAATTCACTCAATTTTCAATGTGGTTGAGGTTCGGCTTTCTCTGAAGTTTTTTCTATCACATTCTACCTTGAGAAAAATCTTGTGGGAGCATGTTTAGTGTGTCATTTTGTTATTATTAGTTTTTCTTTTTGCAAAGTAGATTTTGAGAAATTCTTCTTTCCTAGAAGATAAAAATTTGTAACTGAACAGTAGTTGACAGCATTCTGTTAAAACTATATGCCCTGTCTCCAGACAACATAGATTTAGGCAGCTGCAACTGACACCCCTGAAAATGGGAACAGACGACAGAATCAAAGCACAGATAGTTGTGGGCAGGAACTGTTGTAATGAACCCAGTCAACTGTCCAATTCATAATATTTTTAAAGAACTAAATCTTACTAAATGCCAACGGAGCTTTCATTTCAAATCTTTTGTTTAAATTCTGTGTGCAAATTACGGAGATGCACTTGTTTCCAAACTATTGAAACAGATTTTGGAGCCATGTTGTTTGAAGTGACTGCAGTGCAGAAACATCTCTTTTCAATTAGCACTGAAACCTCTTTCAACAGCCTTTCATAAATAGGCCAACATCAATGGCATGCTCGGATTCAGCGCAGATCTCTAATGGAAATGCACAATGGGCCTTGCGCCATGCCTGCAGGGGCAAACATCTTCCATTTCAGAAGATCCAATGAGAAGTTTTGCCAGCTATTCTGGGTCTCTCACTTTTTGGTCTCAGGTTTAGCTCATCGCTAATCAATGCCTGTGCTTTTTAATTACATTGTATAGTCAGTAATGATTTGTCACTCAGTGAACCTGGGCGGTCTTCTGAGCTATCATGGATGTAAACAACCGCAAAGGCAAGGTAACCTTAACTGCCAGGACTCCACATGGGAAAAGAGAGACATTTCCCTGAGAAAAGGCAATCCTGAGTTTGGAAGAAAGACAAGAAAGGTAATACCCTTATATGTAAGTTGCACTAAGTAATAGAGGCCTATCGTTTCACTGTCCAGAATTCTGGACTGGAAACACTTGCCCATTAAATGGTCTATATAACTCTTGTATCTTCTGTAGCACTTATTAATGACCTGAGTTGTCCTGGACAGTCAGTAGATATTAATTGACTGATAAAAATAAGTCTTCTTGCTTTTCTTTTCTTTTTTAAAAAATATTGACATTTCCCTCTGGTAGTCAGAAGAGAAATTCTGAAAATGACTTTATGTTCCAATAACTAGGAATGCAATGATGAATGGTACTTGAAATTAAAAATATTATTCTTCAATGAAAGACCAACTATCTCACAATCTGAGGTGACAGTCAATATATTTATCATCAGTAAAGAAAAGACAGATAATAATCAGTAAGGACAAATATTTAACCAGTCAGAATGAATGCTGTTCCAGCCCTGCCCAGAAAACAGACCAGTTATGCTAAGCAAAAAATAAAACAGAAAACAAAACAAAAATGTCTGCCAATACAAAGAAATAAAAACCTAAGTCCAAAAATATCTAACTACTATTTTCATTTTTCTCTGTATTTTAAAGGCTTTCTCCCTGTCAAAATATACTATGTTATAATGCTAGACTACAGCTGTAAGAGTAAGTTACTGGGAAATTAAAGCTCTGTGTTCATTTGGATGCTGTACCTCAAATAGACTTAATCCCATTGCTCCTGATGCTAGCAATAAGAAGAGTCTCTAGTGATATGTTAATATAATGGGTAAGAGAAACCAGACACTGGTATGCTACTCCTAAAATTAATAAGTAAAGGTATGATTTATTTTACAGAAGATAAATTAATAGATAATTATTCCATTTGCAAAATATACATCAAGTATGCTCTTAGAATCTCTTTAAGTAACAAGAATCACTAGTGCCTTTAAAATATGCTACTTTGGTAAAACACTACAGGCATTCTCATTAAAACTGGGAAGAAAGACAACAAAGCCTATTAGCTCACCTCATCTGAAAGCTTTAGCCAATACAATAAAGTAGGAAAAAGAAGTAATAAGTATAATATTCAGAAAGGAGAAAACAGCATTTCATTATTTGTCTATGATTGCTTATGAAAAATACGTATGATTATTTATGAAGGTCCAATTTAAAGATCTAATAAAAGGTCATAGTAAAGTATTAACAGAACACAAAGATTTTGCACGTAAAAGAAATTACATTTTAGAAAATGTAATTGGAAATTCACATTGAATATGAAAATTCACAATACTAAAAAATACGTAGTATTAGAAGTAAGCAGTAATATATTTGTCAAAGCCCTAAATTAAGAAAAGTGGAACATAAGAGAAGATCAGATTAATCAAAAAATGATTAATACTTCAATTTAAAAAAGACATAGTATTGGAAGATATCAATTCTTCATTAATGTAGCCTACAAACTTAATTCTATTTGAAATTGCAATATGGTTTTTCCACAAAGAAAATACATCTAAATTTCATTAAGAAGAAAAAGCTAGGGAAAATTTATTAAGAATTCTTCATCAGTCAAATAATTTTAAGACTTCAACCAAATATTAAATCAATTGACAAAAGTATAATACTTCTAATACTATAGTAGTGACACAGGAATTAAATAACAGAAAAATTGAGCTTCATAGAATGTTAAGAAACAGTCTGTTATATATTCAGTTATTTAAAAGCATTTCAAATCAATAAAGGAAAAACAATCATCCAAAAATTACATTCACACAAGTTGTTTCCATATCTTGGCAATATAAATAATGCTACTATGAACACTGGGGTACATATATCTCTTTGAATTCGTGTTTTCATTTTCTTTGGATAAATAACCAGCATTGGTAGTTCTATTTTTAATTTTCTGAGGACTCTCCACACTATTTTCCATTGAGGCTGCACCAGTTTACAAACCCACCAGCAGTTCACAAGGATTAGACTTAATCCCATTGCTCCTGATTCTAGCAATAAGAAGATTCTCTAGTGATATGTTAATATAATGGGTAAGAGAAACCAGACACTGG